>JAMKCH010028941.1:0-36229 GCA_023653785.1 Ophioderma brevispina | reverse complement strand
TTTCCAAGGCGTGGGTGTACCGTCGTGTCAATGTTACCTTCCAAATTTCCCTCCTACAAATCTTGCTGAATCCACCTGTTATGCCTCATTTTTGACTATTGCGTCATGTTTGGCAAATTGTTCTCAAACTCTCTCTCCCAGGCTTCAAGTTCTTTTGAACAATCTAGCTAGAATTATTCTATCTGCGATGTGGAACACCTATTGATTCAATGATGAGTACTCTTAAATGGCTAAATTAGATTCACAGAATGGAATATCACATTTCTTGTTAGGTGATTTTAAATGTCTTACAGTAAAGCCCTGCATTAACTCTGTTCAAACTTCACTTTTACTCACACTCTTATGATTATAACACTAGAAGAAATTCCTCAAATTCACTTGTAATTCCTCACTATCAGAGCAAATACATGTTTTGAGAACTTTTCATGTTAGAGCTGCAATCTTTGGAATAACTTGGTTGATATTCAAACCCGCTCTTTTGATTCCTCTGTCTCTTAGCCATTTAAATCTGTGGCTCTTTCAACATATCAATAATCATCAGTGTGTTTACCATGTGTAATCTTCTACATAATTTGTATCTACTGTACTTTTGTATGTTTAATTGCTTGTAAATGTATTTAAATGTTTTATCCTGTATATAACAGGGCCGCCCTAGGATAGCATGTTCTTTCACTGATGGAGCTACCCTGTAAATACTGCAGCTTAAATAAATAAATAAAGTAGACACCACAATAGAAACTTGCAGAAATCTTACGCAGACCCCCCACAAACATATTTCAAGCAGAATTTGGGGCAGAATTTCTGACATTGGTTTTGAGGGGGCCAAATCAAGGTCTAAATGGACTTTTTGCTTTTTCGACAGCTATATCTCTTCCAACGAAGCTGAGATAAGTATAAGTAGTACCAATCTTTTACTCTCTGACTTATGGCCCCTTAAAGTATGGTCTGTGCGTTGTTTTTTGAGCCATTTTTGACCCCCTGTAATTTTAAACTGGGGTCAATTTGCATTAATTTCTGTTCACATATTTGGCAATCTGCAACAAAAGGGTTTATCCGAATGCCCAGTTTGAAGAAATCTGAGGTGTAGTTCGTACCTTATGGTCCTCTGAATATTGAATTGTCACACGGTACATGTTTTTTGAGGTGACCCCTCAAATTTAAAATTCCTGAGCGTGAAAACCAAGAGGTACAGACTCAATTGTCAGGCCATTTCTGTTCTCATGATATCTCACCTACACCAAAAAAGAAAGAAATCCATGAGGTTGATGGTGTACTCGATTTGTTGATTGGCATGGAATGACCCGGCTGTTGGATTCTTCAGAACTTGATTTTTTGTAACATGTTACTCTTTTACATCATGCTTAGAACAGTATTAACATTTATATATATCACTTCAACTTCACCTCACATGTTGTATTACCCGTGTTAATTTTAACATGAAATTGTCAATTTAAATGGACCCTTGGGTTGATTCCCATTCAAACCATAGAATCCTTTGTTCAGACATGTTTTATGCGTTGGGATTCTCTAGCATAAATAAGCATAAGTTAAAATACAAACTGTTACACGCAATTATCATTGAATGTCACGACCATGATCAATTGTAACAAATTGTAACAAATAAACAAAATAGCCTGGACATAGAGAAGTGATTTCTTACTCTTGCTCTGAGCTTGAACAGGGGCAAGACAAAAATTGAGAAAACCATTTCTACAATTTCATGTGCTCAAATGAGAGAGTGACAATCTTCAAAATTTTGAATTTTGAGTATCAATATTTGCATGATATTGTTGGGACCTACTACCTATGAGTTTTTAGGCGAGTTAAATGTGCAACGAATATTATTTGAGTGCACCCAATATGTGTCATAATATAGGTTTTCCCCGGTCAATATTAATAGTAATTTCTTCGAATTGACTTTTGAGTTTGAACTAATTTAAATTAAAAAAAGAAAAACCTTTTTAAAAAGTATATTTCAATTACGTATAACTCAATCCATTTTGCAAATATTCAAGCGATTAATGAATTGAGCATCATCGCCTAATAAGGTTGTCCATTTCCCCTAAAACGGGTATGAATTAGGAGATAGGTATTCAAAAGCTAGCGTGATAGGTTCAGATGGTTGCTTGTGCAAACCATTCGTTTTCGTTCGTTCAAATATACAACAGCTGCAATCTTTTAAGAACTGCAATTGGCTTTGGGTTGCAAATTAGATGATCAATAGGCCTAGATTTGATAGCAAATATGAGTCTGAATATTTCTAGAGGGACTTGAAAATTTAAAATTGAGATGGTATTTTACCATATTGAAAGACAATATGCAAGCAATGAAACAGGGACTTCTATTGAAGCCCAGAAGGAGCAGACGACATCCAGAAATCCGACTTCACAATCTCGATTTCGCCGATGACATTGCTCTCCCTAGCATCCATCTATTAACAAAGCAGAACTCCTGTTACAGAGTGGGTTGAGGCAGCATCAAATGCAGTTGGTCTACACTTGAATGAGGGGAAAACTAAAACCCTTCTGGTATATATTCCATGCGTCGCCTGCGTTAAAACCATCAAGGATTTTTGAACACGAAAATGGACCTGAATTCAAATACCTCGGTTCATATATTCCGGATTCTTTTCATATTCAAATTAGGAAGCACAAGCATGGGTCGCTGCAATAAACTCCACAAGAATTCTTAAAATCCCTCAACAGATCGAAGACTAAATCAGTTCTTCAAAGCTGCATTGAAGCATCCTGTTGTATGGCTCAGAACTTGGACAATCAGCACAAAAATGGAAGATCGTTTAAACGGGTGCTACACTCAACTTTAACGAAGAGTGCTCAACATCAGTTGGAAGGATCATATTCCAACAACCATAGTATACGTTTATACCCTCGGTGCCGTGGAGGCCGGTCAATCATCAGGCAACGCCGTTTATGTTTTTTGCTGGTCACTACACCGCACCACCAGATCCCCAACCACTCTCCCCTTGTGGGGTGGTGGGGTATTTTCTGGGTTCCTCCGGGTGGGAAATCAAGCAGAGGCAGAAGACCCCTTCAGGGTGAACACACTGACACCATCAAGAGCGTTCTCAATCTAGATCTACAAGAGTTCCAGAGTAGATCATGCCTGACAGGGATAATCTGTCGAACATGTAAGCCAGGCTTCTTCATTCCGTCCACGGACGACCGGGGGGGGGGTGATGATGATGATTAAAGACAATAAAAACAGTTCCATATGGTTGAATAATCAAGATAGATATCATGTTGCAATAATTACAATGTTGGTCATACAGTCTGTTTATGCTGTGTAATTATTATATATTGCCGTTGGGGACAAGGTTTTTCCGGCAAGACTGTCAACAAGGGTAGAAGTCCTGAATTTTTTCACCCCACATTATGTTAGTATATATAACCTGGTAAGGGTCTATTTCTTGTTTTTATCTACAGGTTTTTTATCCTGAGAAGAAAACACGCAGAGAAAAAAGCAAAAACACAAATGCAACAAACAAACAGGGGAAATATAAAAAAATAAACGTCGTCTCGGTTCTCGAACCGCTAATCCCCCTGGCGGAGCGGTTTACAAATTTTCACAAGCTTTTTTGGGTAAAAAATACCCCATTAACGCTCTAATTCTGCAAATTAGTAACCTAATTAGCATATGCATCCCATAAATCTAATCAGATGAAGGGCAGGGCAGTGTCCCGATCCCACCCACCAAGTTTCATCAAATCATCGGAACTTATGGATCTCAGATAGTTTTGTAAACCCCAATGAAACTCATTAATTATGCAAATTAGGTACCTAAGTAGCATATGCCTGCCTATAACGAATCAGATGAAGGGCTGGCAGTCCCGATCCCACCCCCAATTTTCAATCATCAAATCGGACTTATGGATCGTAGATAGTTTGTAAACCCCAAACTACTCATGTATTAATGCAATTAGGTACCTATTAGCCATATGCCCTGCCAAAAATCTAATCAGATAAGGGCATGGAAAAAAAAAGGTAAAAAAAAAAAAACATTCCGACCCCCACCCCCAGTTACATCAACCATACCCTTATGGTCTCATGTATCTTATGGCGTTCACAAGATTGTGTTGGACGCCGCCGACGCCTTGACTGATTCATAATCCCCCGTCGCTTTTGTCAAGCCAGGATAAAAAGAGAAACGAAGGGAAAAAGAGAAAACAAGATACAAACAAAAAAATAATGTTGGGGTCAATGGACAATAAAAGAACAGATAGCAAATTAAAAAAAGAAAAAACAAATAGCCGTTTTGCGATGACTCTAGTTACTTATCTGTTTATTGTTTTTTTCTCCACTAACTAATTATTCTAAAGTATCAAATTATTTCAAGTTTTGATCAAATTACATGGTTTGAAAGATTTGTTCATTTATCAAATACAATACCCAACAATTTGAAATTGAAACTGAACTGAAAACATAAGTTTGCATGTCGCGTGCTACATGACACATACATTCTGAAATTGTATGTCTTTTGATCACATTCCTTGCGTTGAATTACAAAATTGTTGAATATCTAAAACTACTTTTGATTGGAGTCAAACTATTTGAATTTGCACAAATGATTTTTTGCTGCTTAAAAAAAACGAAATTGAATGGCTAAAAATAGAAATTTGTATTTTGTAGAATTGATACCCGTGTATGAATGTCACGCAAATTCATCACGAATTGAAGACTAAACACGTATTTTGCAGTGAAATAATACGAATTGGCCGGGAAACCTAGAGTAATTTCATATAGACCTAACACTGAAATCTATTTTTTTCATGTATTTGGCTACAGACTGTCCTTAAGAGAGAGAAAAAAGGTGATTTTGAATTTGCCTTATATTTCAATAGAAAACTCGGTGATTTCTGTATTTGCTTCCTATACGAAATTAAGAATTTCAACAATGTTTGACCAAAGAAAATTCTCATCTTAATCCTTTCAGATGGGATAGTTTTATGGAAAGCTTTCCATCAGGGCAAATCAGATCTTTCCATATTCTTTAAGGTACACCTATATTTGAAATCGCGTGGTTGCAAGCCCTTTAAGGTACAGATACATAATATATCTAGTCGAGAAACTCTGTAGACTGCGGTCCTAACCATTACAGACTTCCAAGACTGAGATAATAATCTCGTATCTGACCCCAACCTCCTGGGCCATTTAAAACATCCATTGGGCCACAGTGCATCAGGAACTCCGCTGGTCTAACTATAGTTTCATATAGAAGGCAACCCAATCTATGCCATGTTCTTTCTAACTTCCCACTGAAGAATATGGAGACATTTATACTACTCTTCCAAAACTAGGCCAAAATAGACAGTCAAAAACATAGTTTGAATCTCCTAGTTACTTAGATTTTGACACTTTGGCACAGAATTCGGTCACTGTGTTCTGGTTGGAAAAATGAAGGTTAACCTTTTTGGTTAACAAACACGAGGGGTTTTGAACAGATCACAGAATGCATGCAGTGTGCCCTAACTGTACGCTAGAGATGTTTAAAAAATCATTTCATGATCATCTAAAATTCCCCCATTAGTGGTCGCATTCATTAATGGGTCCTAAAAACTATTACATAGAAAATAACAAATATTGTGCTTTTTCATTCACAGAGTAGTACATTTATCATACTCTAGAAACACATTAAAAGTATACAATTTTTGGAAAGCTTTATATTACAGATGTTCCAAAACAGAGCTTAAGTACAACCTTGGTTATACAGTGGGTCAGAATATACAGGTAAACAACAAAAAGTTTAGCATTTTCGTTTCTTGTCATGGGGAACTGTGTGGTTTCCTTTCTGAATGATATGTATATCAAAAATAAATATGGATTCATAAAGGTATTGACTTAGGCCCTTCAAAAGACGGAGAAAAGTTCAAATACGTTGGTAAATATACAGGGTGGGCAAATTATGCTTATTTTAAGTGTATAAAAGATTTTTGCATACTACTTTTCAATTCATCTTTTCCCTGGGTCCTTTGGTATGGAAGCAAGATGCTTTCTAAACATAATAAAACCAGTATCTTTGGTACTTTTGTTATCATGGTGATCAATATAAAATAGCCCTGTAAAAGCAAAACTTCTGGTGCTCAAGTGTCTTAAGCTATTAAGTTCAACCAATAAAATATTAGTAACACAGTGTAGCCAGAAAGTATATAGTGGTAAGCCTCTTCAAAACCAGCATTTCCTTGCTAAATCATATAGGGTGATAAAATTGGAATGCAATTACTCTGTAGTTCTCACATTTAATAGGGTCCCTGCCATATCACAAAAAAAATTCTGAATAGTACACTGATTTATAACGCATAATTTGTGCTACATGCAATTAAACATATTTCACACTTCTAAATATTGTCTACAGGTACAAAATAAGCCTTTAAATCACAAAAAATGGCATGAAATACATCCACCTATAATTCTTAACCACTCTATAGTTTATCTATCATATCAATATTTCTGGTGTTTTAAAAACCTGACCGTGCAAAATTAACCAGTCGCAGTGGTTGTATAACACAATATTAACATGTTTTTTTTACCGTGGAACACACTAGATTTAGAAATTAATGTCACAAACAGTATTTTTTTCACCCTGTATAATTTTTACTCACCCGTATACATACCAACAGAGTTTCTTGTGCGATTTGCATCTTTAGGTATCACACTGTTTATGAAACATAATTATTTCCTTACTTACATCTTTTTCAGGTACAATGTCCAGAATTGGGTGTATTTTTTTTCATTTTTTATGTGTAAGTCTATGGGCTGCTCCTCCAGCCGACTCCACCCTGACATACTTGGACATTTTTAACCGTAAGCCCTTCGCTATTATACCATTCATAGGAAGGGACGTGTTGCATTAAGAAAGAACAAAATTACTAAAAAATGACACCACTTTTGTCGTCATCTATCTATCTACCGGCCGCACCGAGAGCTTTTCCCCATGTAGCGCCAAATGTCCCTGTTTGTCATTAGTTGGGTATGTCAGATGATCCTGCTGATTGCCTCGAGTAATCACTCACTGTAGTTAAAGGTCGACACCCCTGTTTTGGCATGGTAACTTCAACATGTGGACGTCTGAGACTACTTGGTCCAAATCTGCTAACGAGACAGTGACCTGCAATCGTGCACGGCGTTGGGCCACAGAAGATGAAATTGGAGGGATCTCTCCATTATCTGTGTGCTTTGGTCTTTTTGTGTGTTTTTTTGGCTCCCGCGCGGCCAAGGATATTTTTGTACTTCATACGAAGCTTGGGTGTAGTGCCACCCAGTCGATCCTTAAGCTCTTCTTTCCTGTCCGGTTCTCAGATCCATATAACAGGATCTCTCTACACAGGCTCTAAAAAATTTCAGCTTAGTTTGCATGGGATACCGATGCCATAGTTGTAGTTTACTTGCAGGCAGTTCAAACTTGTCCTTTGCGTGAACAGAAGTCTTTCTTGCTGTCGGGCAACATAGGACCCTAGATTCTTGAAGTCCTTGACCTCTTTGAGTTGGCTAAAACCATCTTGCTGTGCAGATAGGTTGATGATCGTCTTCCTCATTGACAGTCATACTATTCAGTCTTCTTGCATTTGAGATGTAGGCCGACTTTGTCTGCACATTCTCAGTGATGTGTAGTTATAATCTTGTGCACCATAATCAATCAGACTTTATAGCTAGATCATCTGCGGAGTCAATGCTTGAGATTGCTGACCCATGGTGCGTCTTGAACCTTGGGTTTGCTGGTGAGTCCCTTGTCGTTCATGATGTCAAGACTCTGTCGGAGGATGTAATCAACCACGACTACGAAGAGATAGGGAGCAGAGTATCTCCTTGGAAGGATTCCAGTATTGTTAGAAACTCCTTTGTGGGCCCATCCTTGGTCTGCACAAAGCTATATGGGGTTATCATACATGATGGCAATTGGCCTGACAGTCCATCTGGGACACCGTGTTTGGCCTAGAACTTATGCAGCTTTACATCCCGTTTACACTGTCAAAGCCTTGGGAAAGTCTACGCACAACAATTGAAGCGTTTTCTCCTTGAAATTCTCAACTCTTCTATGATCCTTCTGAGGGCAGTATCTGAGGTAGGTTGATCTTCTTTGTGAAAACCCGTTCGGTTCCGTCTGAAAGGGTCTATTTGAGGAGTGTTCTGTTTAGCATCATGGAGTGAGATCTTTGTAGGAGCCAGTGGTGACAGTGTAATTCCTCTGTAGTTTGTGGGGGGTGTTGGGTCGCCTTTCTTTGGAGAGGAATGTAATAAGCCAGATGATGTTGAAAATGCAGCGGTTTTGTGTTCCCAGTGGGTGTTAGTACAAATTCTAACAGTTTGATCATGGAATAGGTGGTTCTTCCAGACTACTGCAGGAATGTTGTCGGGACCAGGTGTCTTGGGGTTCTTCAAGTTTTTCAGACAGATCTGAAGCTCCTCCATAGTGAAAGTTCCAGTCTGGATGGGAAGAGTATCTATCTTGTGGTTGAAGAAAGGTTCATCAAGGTTATGTTTATTTTGAACTGGCTTGGCCAAGTAGAGAACTAAAGAGCTGAAACCATGGTGTCCAGGCGCTCCTTCAGTGTTTCACTTTGATTCTTAAAGGTGGGGTAGCTCTTACTCGTTCCAGCTCCCTCAAGGCCTCACAGGCAACAGATGCTTTTTTTCAGATGAGGGCGCAATGGCTTCAGCTTGGACTTAAAATGCTCCTCCAGCACCACATTGTAAGCGTCATCAAGTTCAGCCCTTAGGCATCAAGGTTCTTGACTTGGATTCTTCTTGTGGATTTAGTACGGTGCTTCTTGGCTTGCAGACTTCTTTTTTCCTCTGGCTTTGCTGACTTGTCCGTTTGAGGCAAAGGATATCTTCTTCTTTCTTCTAGGTAGCATCTCTAATGCAATTTCTTGGTTGGCTTAAGTAGGACCTTATATACTGCGCTGAGTTCTTGTCTTCAAGCTCATCAACAAGGTGTTAACCTGTTTTGTACCGCTACGTAACTGCCACAAAGCTTTGTATCCCCCACTAATCCCCACTAACCGTTCGTAGATGGGCTCAGTCTATTTTTTCATGGGATCTTCTGGGATGGGTTTACTCTGACGATAACTTTATCTGGCTCCTGCAAGAGACCATTCTGTGATCAGACTTAGACAGCTTCAAGTGTTGTAGGCTCTTGAGTTCTTAATGCTGTTAATCCACTTCTTTCTGACAGAATATAGTCCAGTTGGGCAAGTTCTCCATTTGGGCGTCGGTGTATCCACAGTCTATACTTGCTTGATTTTGAATCTTGGTATTAGTGGGCAACAGGTTAATTGTTCCATTACGTCCTTATGTCATTCCATTTCTGTAGACTTGTTGATGCAAGTGAACAGCGCGTCGTCAGGGTCAGGCCCAATCTTATGTTGTAATCTCCAGGGATTACAAGAAGATTATGGGCTGGAATTACTGGTGGCAGTGGAAAGTTTCATGGTAAAAGTGAGAGACAGTTTTTTCTGGATAGTCGTTGTGGGGGCTTGTAACAGCAAATGACTGTTTTTTCAGGATTGCCCGTCATTGTAAGTTTGAAGATGCGCTCATTAAAGTTGAGCAAGGTCGGCACATGACTTGAGAGCCTTTGGGTGATAAAAGAATCCCCCACACCTCCTCTAGCTGCATTTCTCTTGTTCTCCAGGCAGATAGCTGTTAATAAGTAGCAATAAATCCTTAGATATTCTCCTGTAGTGAGAGGTTCACTGTGGCACAATGCGGTGTGTTTGTATTGCAGATTACATCAATATCCGACAGTTGGTGCTCATGCCTAGGTCTTCTTCTTGGCTGTTGTTGAAAGTGTCCTGTGACTATTAAATGTACTAATGACGAAAGCATTTTTGCGTCTAACAAAGTTGTCCAATCGCATCTTTTTGTCAATATTAATGGTTGGGCCCGTCCAGTGAGGCTTTAGATCCCCCCAACCCATCGATGCCTCTTGGTATAGACCAATTTTGACGGTCAGCAGAGGGCACAGACTTTAAATCAGGGGCTTTAAACCCTGGTGCTACTACGTGTGAACTATTCATCTTGGCAATTAGCTAAATAGAGCTGGGATTCGCCAGTCCTCCAGCACCCTTTTCTGTTGGGAGGTCCCTTAGCTTTGCTTTCCCGGTGGGACACTCTTCAGGGCAGCATTTGCCTTTTCTGTCGGGATGGTCCCCTTAGCCTTTTTTCGCACACACGAACCAACCTCCAAGGCAGCAGGGTACTTTTCACCAAGTTGGTTTTGACCTAATTTATACCTATGGACCTACTTCTCAATAAAGAGGATAACGAAACACTGAAAGAAGGATTATTCAACATGCAACATTGGGCACCCACACTGTTTTTGCAAGACAAAAAGAGGTGTGATGATGCTGGTCTCATTGTGGAAAGAGTCCTGAGACACCCTCCCGCATCTCCTGATGTCCGTCTTGGGTTGCACCTCCCGCCTTCTAGGGATCTGGGGGTGTCCTGTTCCCCAGATAGGCATCACTGATTGATTCGTGAACTTCCGCGAGGATCAGGCGCCTCTAATCCTACATTGGGATCAGAAACCTAGTATCCCGACAAGCCATAAAGCCAACCTGCCAAACCAGCCTAACTGTCTCATCTGTCGAGCCAACGCAGATTGATTCACCTATCCTAGCCAACTAGGTTGCGAAGTATGGATAGAGATGAAAGAGTAAAAGTATGGGGAAGAGTAGGTTGGAGCACCCCGAGGATGAAAAATCCCACTGGGAAATGTCAGCACAAACATGTAGAGGAGCAGGCACTTACATGTTTCTAGGTGTAATAAAGGTGCGGCAAAGGTAATTTTAAGCTCGCCGGCACTAGGTCTGTGCCTGATACATTCATACTTCCTGAAAATATTTACTTTGACATAAAATTTGTGGACAATGTATATCTCCCACATATTCAGACCAACTTATGGAAATGCAACCACGGTACTAACACACCTGTGGACTAAAATGTAGTAAAAAGTCCTGGTTTATGTGAAGAGAATCAGATTTTTGTGGCATCGCATGACCTTATTTGGGGAAATTTCCCAAACTGGTGCATTATGGGAATTGACTCAGTACACCCTCTGGTTAACGGAAACCCCATGGATACATCCACTCATATAGTGTGACCAAGAATCTAAGTGGTCCTTCAGCTATAGCTGAACAGCTGAAAAATAACGCAGTTTCAAACACAAAATCCCCTGGTGGGGCGCAATATCAAATGAGCCATTATAGGCAGAAATCACTAATGAGACATAGTGGCTGGGTTACTTTCATCCCAGCACACCCACATACCTAAGTTTGGTGTGAAAATTTGAAACATTTGGATCTGGAAGAAATTCACATTTGTAGTAATGAGCCAATCATAAAATATGCCAATGAGCTCATTAGTAAAATGCCATCTGAAAGACACAGTGTATGGGTTTTACTTGCATGCACCACTAACCCACATACCAAGTTTGATCGAATTTGGATATTGGGGATCTGGTAGAAGTTACCTTTTTTTAATTATTTTGAAAAGGCAGTGATAGGAACAAAATGTGAAATTGGCGTAACGGGCCGCTGTGCAAAAAGGTAGGGCGGCGGATTTTTTTTTTTTTAATAACATTCTACATCAAAATCATCAACACAGAGTCTATGTAATGTATAAGATTGATACTTTTTGAACTCTTATTCTTGAAAATCTTAAATAGAAGTTGCCAAAGTTTCACCAGAGACGCAAAAATATTGAGAAAATCGTTTTTAAAATCAGGTACAAAACACCTTGAAAAATAAGATTTTGAAACTCAATACAAAAAATTAGGGTAGGTTATACTTTTGTACAGGGCTTGATTTCAAAATTAGGTAGGGGAGGGCGGGTAGCTCAATAACAACAATTTTTTTTTTTTTTTTGGCTAATGTTGAGACGTGGTACAGTACCCTGTGGCATGAGAGTGAAAGAAAGAAGAAAGAAGAAAGAAAGAAGAAAGCAGAAAGAGAAGAAAAAAAAGACAGAAGAGAGAGAGAGAGATAGGTATATATATCATGTATATATATTATTCTATAAAATATTATAAGTATATATATATTATCTAAATTTATATTAATTAAGTGTACCATTTCTATGCCCGACCTGGGTTTCATCACGCTAACGTGTAGATCATCGGCAGGGGATTAAAGATTTTCGTTGGTTTATTATACCTTCCTTAATCTAATTGCACAAGATTTTTAACATAAATAATCTCAAAGTCAGCTACAGCTGTATGCGTAACATGGGAAGCATTATAAAATCCGACAACTCACGGCTTAAAAGAAAACTAAAACTGACGGCCGCCAAAAAAACAGTGTAATTGCAGAAATAAAGCATTGCCCCTTTAATAAACGGAAAACTGGCTTTGTCGGAGAGCATCGTTTACAAATCCACTGTAGCATCAGGCAACATGTCAAAGTTTTACGTTGGTTTGGTCGGGGGTAGATTTAAAGGAGCAGTTATATACTCATAGCCAATCTTTTAGACATAAGAAATACAGAAAGAATCAAGTTGTCAAGATCAAACGTTTTGGGATTAAAGAGACAAACACAACGTTTGACGTTACATCCTGGGAATATTACACAAACACCAATCAAATACATTCAGAGAGGAATCAGGCAACTGCAATCTGTGCATTGATGAGAAGCTGGCAATAGTCATGGCCAAGAAATTGCTCAAACCGCCGTCGCCTGCCTCACAAAAAAAGAACTGAACTCGTTAGCAAATGTCCGTCATGGCAAACAAACCAGCACAATCGGGTTAAAAAGAATAGTGTTTGATAACTCATAACATCAATCCACCTGATGATCGGTACACGTTAGCGTGATGTGATGATGAAAACCCAGGGTAGTGGCATAGCCAATGTGTACTTTAAGTTAATCTAAATTTTATTATTTGCTCTCTTAAAGCTGGAGTGTTGAGCACTTTCTTGGCATTGCCGTTGATAACCCTTTTCAATATTGAAGATATCTAGATATATATATATATATTAATATATATATATATATATTATATAATATAGAATATATATCAACTATTCCCGATAGGCGAAATTTCTCTTTTTGATAACATAGAGTGTGACCGCGTTAGGGCGAAATTTTTTTTTTGCTCTAACGTTTCCTTTGTTTGCGCTTTATTTCGGTCAAAAGATATGAATATATTATGCAAATTGAAGGATAATCTCATTTCATTAGCTAACAAGAAACTGAATATTAATTATTAGCATAATAATAAAGGCTCATTATAGACTATTGGTAACTTAGTAAATTTTTGCCGTATGGCCCAATATAGTTAAACTAGATATAGTAGCAGAGAGAGATGATATTATGATAGATATATAGGGATAGAGATAATGGTTCTTACAAATAGTAATTAGGGAGACCGTTTAATAATCATTCGTTTTAAGGAGCTCGTAAGTTATTTAAATTAGGTAATATCATATCCTTTGTGATTCTTAGTGGATTACCCTTAATTTGCAAAAATTAATATTCATTAGCCTCTGAAGGAGGAATAAAAACCGCACCAATGGGTAACGTTAGGGAGACAGAAATGTCTCCCTAAAACGTATTCATGAGTACATAACAAAGATCAGTGTGTATCCCTAAGGTAGGATATAGGGATAATCACTATATACTAGCTAGGAGAAATTCTCTTTTTTTTGTAAACAGGTTGATCGTAGGGCCGAAATTTTTTTTGCCCTTAAAGTTTCCTTGTTTGCGCTTATTCCATCAAAAGATATGAATATTAATTATGCCAAATGAAGGATAATCTCATTAGCTAACAAAGAGAAACCATGAATATTAATTAATTAGCATAATAAGGAAAGGCTCATTATAGCCTAATGTGAATATTAAATTTTCGACTTATGGTTCATTATCTAGTAAAATATATATATATATCTGATATATACACCTGCACAAAAAGTATCTCGGCTGTTTTTCGAACAGTATTGTGCCAACGTCAGACCAATTTGAAAGTATTTTTTTCAGAATGATCCTTGAGGGTTGGTCTTGCTCTTTCATTTAATACCTGGCTTGTTAAAAAAAGCGTGCAGAAATGGCTTGAGATAGAACGCCAGAAAGAAGACGCAAACCCCAAAACCAAAGGTTGCAAGTTTTTGGATTTTTCAATGGGCATTGCAGGGTATTGGGACACGAACACGTATGTAACACAATCAATATTGCAAGTAGGCTTTCGCGCCTCAGTCAGTCGGAAAACCTCTTTGGCAAAATCATACACACGTATTATGCGTTGTACCATACAGTGGACCATTGAAAAATCCAAAAACTGCCAACTTTTGGTTTGGGGGGTTGCGTCTTTCGGGCGCTCTATATCAGTCATTTTTGCACGCTTTTTTACAAGCGAGGGTTTTAAAGAAAGAGCAAGACCTGGAAAATAAATGTAATTCGGAAACTTTCAAAATGGTCTGACCTTTGGCACAAGACTGATCGAAAAACTGCCGAGATACTTTTTGTGCCAGGTGTATATATAATATATATATATATATATTATAATAGGCGAGGAGACTATCTTCATGCAGGAGGACTCATGCTTGAAAGCCCAGAGCGAGGATAAATTGATGAACCTACCTGGAACGGTAGTGTTACTCGGAGTTTTACGCTTGTGCGATCATCAGACAACTGGCTGATATCGGTGGATGAGAAGAATATATAGTGCGTTTTGCGGAAGTAGTAGAGAGAAGTTCGTGGTCGTAGAGGGCGGCATTAGATGGAAGGTGGCAAATTGCGGACGGCGGAGAGATCTCGTAGTGTATTATCCTAGGTGATGCTGGATGCTTTGACTAAAGTAGAAAACTTGGTTCTCGTGACGGCACTTGGATATTAGTTCTAGGGTCGCTTGTGGAGTAGTCTGCGTTTGTCGGCACATTGATGATGGCCAGCTTCTCGGTGAGGAAGAGGTAGCATTTCCTGGTTCCGCTGGAGTACGGCCGGGCGCTGGTTATACGGATTGACCATTTGATGTCGGAGGGTTGGTTGTTCTTCTTGAGCTTGACACACGTACTTGGGAGAGTTCTGTGCTGTTCTGGTGCTTTTCATTTCTGAAAGGATGTCTTGTGGTTGTGAATCTAGTCTTGAAAGTGGTTCAGGTCAATATCGATGTTAAGTTTGGTTAGGTCCCTGTTCGCTACCTTGACTTCGGCGAGTTGTAGATGAGCTTAGTTTCAAACAATTTACTGGCCAGCGGGCACAGTCCTTGTGCAGGCAGTTGCTCCATGTTGTGTAGGTTGATTATCCTTGCGGCGATATCTTGTTGTGGGTTTTGATGAGTTGCTGGCGACGTTGGGAATGAGCTGTAGCTGATCGGGACTGGTGTTCAGGTTGTTGAATATCTTGTGGGAGTTGGATCCGGCTGGGAAGTGTTTGTCGATGAGCTTGATGAATGATCGTCCGATGTTGGTGGAGACGTTCTTGCTGAAAGGCGGGGTAAACCAGATGATGTTCGTTACGTTTACGGGTCGTCCTGTTGCACGGTTCTTTGTATGTGAGGTCCTCGTTGTATCCGCTGATTTCCAGAGGTCGTTGTAGAATGCTGATGCGTATGTCGAAGGTATCTCTGTTGTATGAATATCTGATAGACTGTCTGCTTATGGAGCTGGTAGGTTCTTGAGTGATGTTTGGTGGGTGGTTGGAGAGCGGGTGGATGTTAGATGGTCGGTCGTTGGGTTTGAGGTAGGGTAGTATTTGCCGGTGCCACAAGTTTAGGGGATGTGAGGAAGTTTGGTGACTTCAGGTTGCAGTCGTTGGTGATGTTGAGGCCGAGATCTCTGAATGTCTTGATGATATCCTTCCTGATTCTGGAGGATGCGGTGCCGGATGTTCTTGCTGTTAAAACTGCTTAAGCCGTGTCTCGTAGAGTCCAAGTTTCCCTTGTCGAAACTTCTGGAAGTAGTGAGGATGTACAAGCCGATGAGGTCAACAAACTCAGCGCCGTCGTAGCTGACCATGGTGACGTCGAACAGGTCGCGACACAAGTAATTATTCTCTTTTGTTACGACATAAGTAATATTTCTCTTTTGGCTGGACACAAGTCAGTATTTCTCTGTCTTCCAAGGGTTGCCTCCGTAAAATAGAAGCCGACTTCTGGAATGGAGGATGATGTCGATTTGGCCTGCCTGGAGATGTGCCCGAGTAGTCTTGGCGAACGTCATGCCTTTCTTAATTGAGTAGTCCTCTTGATGGAGGGTAGAAGTCGGTGATGTCGAAGCTGATGAAGGTGGGCTTGTCTTTGTCTTCAAGTCTAAATTAATAACTGAGGTCGAGTTGACCACGGGTTGACTGAAGGTGCAGATCTGATGTGCTGGTGTTCTGTCGAGAAGGGATTTATAATGAGTCGATTTTCCGATTTGCAGAAACTCATACACGGCCAAAGCGAAATCGGAACTAATTAGTAAATCCATTCTCGACAGAATCAACCAAGAACATCAGATCTGCAAACTTCCAGTCAACAGTGGCCTCAATTCGACCTCAGTTATAGAATGGTTCCAGAAATTGGAGACAAAGACAAGCACACCTTCATCAGCTTCGACATCCTCGACTTAGACCCATCCATCCACAGCGACCCTATCATTTTAAGAAAGACATTGACGTTCGCCAAGCAATACTCGCCACATCTCCAGGCAGACATCGACATTTCCTCATTCCAGGAAGTCGATTATATTTGACGGAGCACCCTGGAAGGAAAAAGAGAAAGAAATAATGAATAGTGTCACCCAAAAGAGAAATAATGACTTATGTCGTAAACAAAAGAGAAATCATGATTGTGTACGACCTGTTCACGCACCATGGGCAGCTACGACGGCGCTGGAAGTTTGTGACCTCATCGGCCTGTACATCCTCAACATACTATACCAAGAGTTCGACAAGGGGAAAATTGGACTCTACAGAGAGACGACGGTCTTAGCAGAGTTTTACACCGAACAGCCGCACCGACATCGAAGAATCAGGAAAGACATCATCAAGAACAATCAGAGATTCGGCCCTCAACATCACCATCGACTGCAACCTGAAAGTCACCAACTTCCTCGACATCACCCTCAACTGTAGACAACGGCAAATACTACCCATACCGAAAAACCCAACGACCGACCCGTCTACATCCACACGCTCTCCAACCACCCACCAAACATCATCAAGAACACCAGCATCCATAGCAGACTGTTATATCAGATAATTCATACAACAGAGATACCTTCAACAACGCATCCGCATTCTACAACGACGCTCTGAAAATCAGTCGGATAAAACGAGGGAAAATCACATTACAACGAACCGTGCAAAAGGACGACCGCCATAAACGTTAACGTAACATCATATGGTTTAACCGCCCTTTCAGCAAGAAGTCTCCACCAAACATCGGAGGATCATTCTATCAAGCTGCATCGACAACCACTTCCAGCCGGATCCAAACTCCACAAAGATATTCACCGAACACCGTTCAAGATCACTACAGCTGCATCCCAACGTCGCCAGCATCATCAGAACCCACAACAAGAAGATCCCCGCTAAGGATAATAAACCTACAAAAACATGGATTGCAACTGACGCAAACAAGGCCTGTGCCGCTGCAAGGAAAATTGTTTGAAACCTAAAATCATCTACAGCGCCGAGGTCAAAAGTAGCGAACAGGGACATAACCAAAAGTTTTACATTCGGACTGACGGAACCACCTTTCAAGACTAGATTCAAAAACCACAAGAATCCTTCAGAAATGAAAAGAACACCAGAACAGCACAGAACTCTCCAAATACGTGTGGCAGGGCAGCGCAAGAAGAAGAAGAAACAACCACCCCCACGACATACATGGTCAATCGTATCCAGCCGCCGACCGTTACGCAGTGGAACCAAGAAATGCGACCTCTGCTCACCGAGAAGCTGGCCCTCATCAATGCCGACAAACGCAGATTACTCAACAAGCGACCCGAAATGATATAGTGCCGCACACCGAGCACACAAGTTCTTACTTAGCAAATCACTTCAGCATCACCTAGGATAATACGACTACGATATCTCTACGCCGTCCGCAAATTGCCACCTCCATCTAATGCCGCATATTACGACCACCAACTTTCTCTTACGACGTCCGCAAAAACCGCTATATATTCTTTGCATCCACCGAATAGCAGGCAGTTGTCTGATGATCGCACAAGGGTGATGAATCAGGTAAAAACAATACCGTTCAGGAGGTTCCTCAATTTATGATAATATATAATATTATATATATATAATTTATAATAGATATGCAGAGGTTTTCAGAGGATATAAGAGTGGAAAGGTCTGAAATACACAAAGTATACCTTGGGAATACAGACCTGTCTGGTCCAGTTGCAAGTAGCAGTAGATACTCAAGGCAGGCGCCATGCAGCACGGGGTGGTGGCAATATCCCGGGTAGCATAGGTGCAAAAATTCCACATGCCAAGCAGCAAACATTTCCCAATCGCAGGGCAAACCAATCCGAAAAGGGGCCGAAGTTAACATAAATATCAGTGTTTTATTTCCCACTTTCCCCTAAAAAAAAAAATATAGGGGGGCACTTTGCCCCCTCCGCCCCCACCTCTCTATGCCCACTGCTACTAAGGTCTGTGGATGCTAGTGGGATCAAACACTGGGTCAGGGGTGTACGTGGCGACTGGTGGAGTTACGACAGAGACGATGGAAGCGACAGACGGCGACAGATTAGGGGGATAAAAACCGCACCAATGGGTAACGTTAGGGAGACAGAAATGTCTCCCTAAAACGTATTCATGAGTACATAACAAAGATCAGTGTGTATCCCTAAGGTAGGATATAGGGATAATCACTATATACTAGCTAGGAGAAATTCTCTTTTTTTTGTAAACAGGTTGATCGTAGGGCCGAAATTTTTTTTGCCCTTAAAGTTTCCTTGTTTGCGCTTATTCCATCAAAAGATATGAATATTAATTATGCCAAATGAAGGATAATCTCATTAGCTAACAAAGAGAAACCATGAATATTAATTAATTAGCATAATAAGGAAAGGCTCATTATAGCCTAATGTGAATATTAAATTTTCGACTTATGGTTCATTATCTAGTAAAATATATATATATATCTGATATATACACCTGCACAAAAAGTATCTCGGCTGTTTTTCGAACAGTATTGTGCCAACGTCAGACCAATTTGAAAGTATTTTTTTCAGAATGATCCTTGAGGGTTGGTCTTGCTCTTTCATTTAATACCTGGCTTGTTAAAAAAAGCGTGCAGAAATGGCTTGAGATAGAACGCCAGAAAGAAGACGCAAACCCCAAAACCAAAGGTTGCAAGTTTTTGGATTTTTCAATGGGCATTGCAGGGTATTGGGACACGAACACGTATGTAACACAATCAATATTGCAAGTAGGCTTTCGCGCCTCAGTCAGTCGGAAAACCTCTTTGGCAAAATCATACACACGTATTATGCGTTGTACCATACAGTGGACCATTGAAAAATCCAAAAACTGCCAACTTTTGGTTTGGGGGGTTGCGTCTTTCGGGCGCTCTATATCAGTCATTTTTGCACGCTTTTTTACAAGCGAGGGTTTTAAAGAAAGAGCAAGACCTGGAAAATAAATGTAATTCGGAAACTTTCAAAATGGTCTGACCTTTGGCACAAGACTGATCGAAAAACTGCCGAGATACTTTTTGTGCCAGGTGTATATATAATATATATATATATATATTATAATAGGCGAGGAGACTATCTTCATGCAGGAGGACTCATGCTTGAAAGCCCAGAGCGAGGATAAATTGATGAACCTACCTGGAACGGTAGTGTTACTCGGAGTTTTACGCTTGTGCGATCATCAGACAACTGGCTGATATCGGTGGATGAGAAGAATATATAGTGCGTTTTGCGGAAGTAGTAGAGAGAAGTTCGTGGTCGTAGAGGGCGGCATTAGATGGAAGGTGGCAAATTGCGGACGGCGGAGAGATCTCGTAGTGTATTATCCTAGGTGATGCTGGATGCTTTGACTAAAGTAGAAAACTTGGTTCTCGTGACGGCACTTGGATATTAGTTCTAGGGTCGCTTGTGGAGTAGTCTGCGTTTGTCGGCACATTGATGATGGCCAGCTTCTCGGTGAGGAAGAGGTAGCATTTCCTGGTTCCGCTGGAGTACGGCCGGGCGCTGGTTATACGGATTGACCATTTGATGTCGGAGGGTTGGTTGTTCTTCTTGAGCTTGACACACGTACTTGGGAGAGTTCTGTGCTGTTCTGGTGCTTTTCATTTCTGAAAGGATGTCTTGTGGTTGTGAATCTAGTCTTGAAAGTGGTTCAGGTCAATATCGATGTTAAGTTTGGTTAGGTCCCTGTTCGCTACCTTGACTTCGGCGAGTTGTAGATGAGCTTAGTTTCAAACAATTTACTGGCCAGCGGGCACAGTCCTTGTGCAGGCAGTTGCTCCATGTTGTGTAGGTTGATTATCCTTGCGGCGATATCTTGTTGTGGGTTTTGATGAGTTGCTGGCGACGTTGGGAATGAGCTGTAGCTGATCGGGACTGGTGTTCAGGTTGTTGAATATCTTGTGGGAGTTGGATCCGGCTGGGAAGTGTTTGTCGATGAGCTTGATGAATGATCGTCCGATGTTGGTGGAGACGTTCTTGCTGAAAGGCGGGGTAAACCAGATGATGTTCGTTACGTTTACGGGTCGTCCTGTTGCACGGTTCTTTGTATGTGAGGTCCTCGTTGTATCCGCTGATTTCCAGAGGTCGTTGTAGAATGCTGATGCGTATGTCGAAGGTATCTCTGTTGTATGAATATCTGATAGACTGTCTGCTTATGGAGCTGGTAGGTTCTTGAGTGATGTTTGGTGGGTGGTTGGAGAGCGGGTGGATGTTAGATGGTCGGTCGTTGGGTTTGAGGTAGGGTAGTATTTGCCGGTGCCACAAGTTTAGGGGATGTGAGGAAGTTTGGTGACTTCAGGTTGCAGTCGTTGGTGATGTTGAGGCCGAGATCTCTGAATGTCTTGATGATATCCTTCCTGATTCTGGAGGATGCGGTGCCGGATGTTCTTGCTGTTAAAACTGCTTAAGCCGTGTCTCGTAGAGTCCAAGTTTCCCTTGTCGAAACTTCTGGAAGTAGTGAGGATGTACAAGCCGATGAGGTCAACAAACTCAGCGCCGTCGTAGCTGACCATGGTGACGTCGAACAGGTCGCGACACAAGTAATTATTCTCTTTTGTTACGACATAAGTAATATTTCTCTTTTGGCTGGACACAAGTCAGTATTTCTCTGTCTTCCAAGGGTTGCCTCCGTAAAATAGAAGCCGACTTCTGGAATGGAGGATGATGTCGATTTGGCCTGCCTGGAGATGTGCCCGAGTAGTCTTGGCGAACGTCATGCCTTTCTTAATTGAGTAGTCCTCTTGATGGAGGGTAGAAGTCGGTGATGTCGAAGCTGATGAAGGTGGGCTTGTCTTTGTCTTCAAGTCTAAATTAATAACTGAGGTCGAGTTGACCACGGGTTGACTGAAGGTGCAGATCTGATGTGCTGGTGTTCTGTCGAGAAGGGATTTATAATGAGTCGATTTTCCGATTTGCAGAAACTCATACACGGCCAAAGCGAAATCGGAACTAATTAGTAAATCCATTCTCGACAGAATCAACCAAGAACATCAGATCTGCAAACTTCCAGTCAACAGTGGCCTCAATTCGACCTCAGTTATAGAATGGTTCCAGAAATTGGAGACAAAGACAAGCACACCTTCATCAGCTTCGACATCCTCGACTTAGACCCATCCATCCACAGCGACCCTATCATTTTAAGAAAGACATTGACGTTCGCCAAGCAATACTCGCCACATCTCCAGGCAGACATCGACATTTCCTCATTCCAGGAAGTCGATTATATTTGACGGAGCACCCTGGAAGGAAAAAGAGAAAGAAATAATGAATAGTGTCACCCAAAAGAGAAATAATGACTTATGTCGTAAACAAAAGAGAAATCATGATTGTGTACGACCTGTTCACGCACCATGGGCAGCTACGACGGCGCTGGAAGTTTGTGACCTCATCGGCCTGTACATCCTCAACATACTATACCAAGAGTTCGACAAGGGGAAAATTGGACTCTACAGAGAGACGACGGTCTTAGCAGAGTTTTACACCGAACAGCCGCACCGACATCGAAGAATCAGGAAAGACATCATCAAGAACAATCAGAGATTCGGCCCTCAACATCACCATCGACTGCAACCTGAAAGTCACCAACTTCCTCGACATCACCCTCAACTGTAGACAACGGCAAATACTACCCATACCGAAAAACCCAACGACCGACCCGTCTACATCCACACGCTCTCCAACCACCCACCAAACATCATCAAGAACACCAGCATCCATAGCAGACTGTTATATCAGATAATTCATACAACAGAGATACCTTCAACAACGCATCCGCATTCTACAACGACGCTCTGAAAATCAGTCGGATAAAACGAGGGAAAATCACATTACAACGAACCGTGCAAAAGGACGACCGCCATAAACGTTAACGTAACATCATATGGTTTAACCGCCCTTTCAGCAAGAAGTCTCCACCAAACATCGGAGGATCATTCTATCAAGCTGCATCGACAACCACTTCCAGCCGGATCCAAACTCCACAAAGATATTCACCGAACACCGTTCAAGATCACTACAGCTGCATCCCAACGTCGCCAGCATCATCAGAACCCACAACAAGAAGATCCCCGCTAAGGATAATAAACCTACAAAAACATGGATTGCAACTGACGCAAACAAGGCCTGTGCCGCTGCAAGGAAAATTGTTTGAAACCTAAAATCATCTACAGCGCCGAGGTCAAAAGTAGCGAACAGGGACATAACCAAAAGTTTTACATTCGGACTGACGGAACCACCTTTCAAGACTAGATTCAAAAACCACAAGAATCCTTCAGAAATGAAAAGAACACCAGAACAGCACAGAACTCTCCAAATACGTGTGGCAGGGCAGCGCAAGAAGAAGAAGAAACAACCACCCCCACGACATACATGGTCAATCGTATCCAGCCGCCGACCGTTACGCAGTGGAACCAAGAAATGCGACCTCTGCTCACCGAGAAGCTGGCCCTCATCAATGCCGACAAACGCAGATTACTCAACAAGCGACCCGAAATGATATAGTGCCGCACACCGAGCACACAAGTTCTTACTTAGCAAATCACTTCAGCATCACCTAGGATAATACGACTACGATATCTCTACGCCGTCCGCAAATTGCCACCTCCATCTAATGCCGCATATTACGACCACCAACTTTCTCTTACGACGTCCGCAAAAACCGCTATATATTCTTTGCATCCACCGAATAGCAGGCAGTTGTCTGATGATCGCACAAGGGTGATGAATCAGGTAAAAACAATACCGTTCAGGAGGTTCCTCAATTTATGATAATATATAATATTATATATATATAATTTATAATAGATATGCAGAGGTTTTCAGAGGATATAAGAGTGGAAAGGTCTGAAATACACAAAGTATACCTTGGGAATACAGACCTGTCTGGTCCAGTTGCAAGTAGCAGTAGATACTCAAGGCAGGCGCCATGCAGCACGGGGTGGTGGCAATATCCCGGGTAGCATAGGTGCAAAAATTCCACATGCCAAGCAGCAAACATTTCCCAATCGCAGGGCAAACCAATCCGAAAAGGGGCCGAAGTTAACATAAATATCAGTGTTTTATTTCCCACTTTCCCCTAAAAAAAAAAATATAGGGGGGCACTTTGCCCCCTCCGCCCCCACCTCTCTATGCCCACTGCTACTAAGGTCTGTGGATGCTAGTGGGATCAAACACTGGGTCAGGGGTGTACGTGGCGACTGGTGGAGTTACGACAGAGACGATGGAAGCGACAGACGGCGACAGATTAGGGGGATAAAAATTGCGGAAAGTGAAGAGAACATTTTTGTGTCAGATGCATGAATGCAACAGATCCTAGTATAGATACAGGTTTTATCCAGTAAAGATATAAAAACAAATACTAGAACACTAATCTGAAATTTCAGTGTTTTTATCTACAGTTATTGACCCGAATAGATATCGGTTTTTGCACTGGCTATATTGTTTGAGACGGTATCATACCCACCACTCCACCTTTATAACATAGACATGAAGCAAACATGGTACTGAAGTTCCAAAGTTATGTCTACAATTCACTTGGAGATATCTGGCAAACACTCAATGTGTTTTCCTCCTGAGGGTAAGCCAGGTATTTGATCCAGACTAATGGTGGACTCTGCAAGCCAGTTATTTGATCCAGACCAATAGTGGACTCTGCAAGCCAGTTATTTGATCCAGACTAATGGTGGACTTTGTAAGCCAGGTATTTGATCCAGACTAATTGTGAACTTTGTTAGCCAGTTATTTGATCCAGACTAATAATGGACTTTGTAAGCCAGGTATTTGATCCAGACTAATGGTGGACTTGGTAAGCCAGTTATTTGATCCAGACTAATAATGGACTTTGTAAGCCGGGTATTTGATCCAGACTAATGGTGGACTTGGTAAGCCAGTTATTTGATCCAGACTAATAATGGACTTTGTAAGCCGGGTATTTGATCCAGACTAATGGTGGACTTGGTAAGCCAGTTATTTGATCCAGACTAATTGTGAACTTTGTTAGCCAGTTATTTGATCCAGACCAATAGTGGACTCTGCAAGCCAGTTATTTGATCCAGACTAATAATGGACTTTGTAAGCCAGGTATTTGATCCAGACTAATGGTGGACTTGGTAAGCCAGTTATTTGATCCAGACTAATTGTGAACTTTGTTAGCCAGTTATTTGATCCAGACTAATTGTGAACTTTGTTAGCCAGTTATTTGATCCAGACTAATTGTGAACTTTGTTAGCCAGTTATTTGATCCAGACTAATAATGGACTTTGTAAGCCAGGTATTTGATCCAGACTAATTGTGAACTTTGTTAGCCAGTTATTTGATCCAGACTAATGGTGGACTCTGCAAGCCAGTTATTTGATCCAGACTAATGGTGGACTTTGTAAGCCAGGTATTTGATCCAGACTAATGGTGGACTCTGCAAGCCAGTTATTTGATCCAGACTAATAATGGACTTTGTAAGCCAGGTATTTGATCCAGACTAATTGTGAACTTTGTTAGCCAGTTATTTGATCCAGACTAATGGTGGACTCTGCAAGCCAGTTATTTGAATCCAGACTAATGGTGGACTCTGCAAGCCAGTTATTTGATCCAGACCAATAGTGGACTCTGCAAGCCAGTTATTTGATCCAGACTAATGGTGGACTTTGTAAGCCAGGTATTTGATCCAGACTAATGGTGGACTTTGTAAGCCAGGTATTTGATCCAGACTAATGGTGGACTTGGTAAGCCAGTTATTTGAATCCAGACTAATGGTGGACTCTGCAAGCCAGTATTTGATCCAGACCAATAGTGGACTCTGCAAGCCAGTTATTTGATCCAGACTAATGGTGGACTTTGCAAGCCAGGTATTTGATCCAGACTAATGGTGGACTTGGTAAGCCAGTTATTTGATCCAGACCAATGGTGGACTCTGCAAGCCAGTTATTTGATCCAGAATAATTGTGGAATTTCCAAACCAAGTATCTGATCCAGACTATAATGGAAGACTTTGCAAACCATCTATTTGATCCAGACTAATCGTGAACTTTGTAAGCCAGTTATTTGATCCAGAATAATTGTGGACTTTGCAAACCAAGTATTTGATCCAGACTTTGCAAGCCAGGTATTTGATCCAGACTAATGGTGGACTTTGCAAACCAACTATTTGATCTAGACTAATCGTGAACTTTGTAAGCCAGTTATTTGATCCATACTAATGGTGAACTTTACAAGCCAGTTATTTGATCCAAACTAATGGTAGACTTTGCAAGCCAGTTATTTGATCCAGACTAATGGTGGACTTTGTAAGCCAGGTATTTGATCCAGACTAATGGTGGACTTGGTAAGCCAGTTATTTGATCCAGACTAATGGTGGACTTTGCAAACCAAGTATTTGATCTGGACTCATGGTGGACATTTCTAAACCAATCATTTGATGTGATAAATCATTTCACCAAGAAACATCTGAAAAGCTAGGATTGGAATTCAGAATATTTTAGATTTCAATAAAGTATTTAACCATGAAATCGTGGCTGTGTATAACTACAGAGAAGGATAGTGACACTTCATCAAGATTGATTTTTTTTTTCAAATGAGCGCATACAAATTTCAGGAGGCAAAATGCCTGAAACAATGTAATTTCACAAGGATTATTCTGGCAAAATGTGACAACCATTCCTAGTGGAATGCATGGCTGCAATCAACACACTTTATAGAGTTGAAGTTGAGATTACAGTCAAATTCAGGGGCAGATACACAAAACCTCTGTGAAAGAGGGGGCCAGATTTTGTGTATCTCCAGCCTTGCAAAAGGGGGGGGGGGTTGATTCACTTCACTCCCTGGTGGTCTTTCAAGCTGTACTACAAATAGGGACTTTAGAGCAGCACTATGTAAAATATTACCAAAAGAACTGCACAAAGCCATGGATGCCTATATTCCTATTGGAGAGATGTACAGTCAACATGTCCATCTCCAAGTTCACAAGGGTGACATTACTACTGAAAAAACACAAGCTGTAGTTGCTTTCAGATCGCATGGTGACGCTGCAGAGGGCGCTTCACTGGAAGTGTTACAAGCAGCAGGGAATGGCATAGAAGCTGAGTATCAGAATGCTAAAGCTCAAAGAGGGAGGCACGTAGCAAAGGGAGTTGTGCTGACTGGAGCAGGGAATATGATTTATCCTCGGAACATCTTTCACCTCTCCACGAATGACAACCCTGTGAAGTTCAAGGAGACTCTAATGACTGCATTTTGTCTTGCTGATAAGCAAGGGTTGAAATCAGTGGCACTCTCACCTCTACCAGTAGCTCAAGGCTGGACTTCTGAGGAGATGATTGAGATTATATTCAAGTCTGTGAAGGAATTCACTTGTAGAAATCGTCCCATCTCTCTACATTTTGTCCAAATATGGTTGATTATACAGATGACTCACATCAATATGTTTGAGGTCAGACAAAACTTGAAGAGGTTTAATTCTTTTAACAGGCGGCCTGCCCACACATGCCCACATGTGCATGAGATGCTACACCCCCCACCACATGTGCGTGCACTTCATGCACATGTGGGGTATGTGTATGGTGGGCAGGCCGCCTGAATGATATGCATTCAAGTGTTGGCCTTAGCCATTTACAAGTTTTAAGATCAATACAGTGGCAGACTTTCAATCCAGCCCTCCAAACTGTTATACAGGTATATATCAATAACAGAACAAAACAAAAATATTTAAATTGAAGTTTGCATTAGGTTACACCAATGGACTTGTACTCTGCTTGATCTACAGTCGCATGCCAGAATTTCTCAGGCAAAACTGGGGTATGCGCAGCGTGATATGCGTCAACCCGGATGGAAACACCAGTAAGTTCTGGACAAGCGTCACACGATTTATAATTTGCATGCATGCGTATGGCTTCTGAGGAATTCGGAGGCGACTGGAGTTGAGGGGGTGAGTCACAACATGGCTTGCATTCACAATAGCGTTTTTTGATGTGTACCCACCTTATTTGTGTGTGTACTGTAAATTCCTTCAAACCGAGGTAAGCGTGTGTTTCTAGGGTGTGAACCCTAACATGCACAGTGACGTCACTTCTGGACGTATATGTTAACTCTCAGGTTGCTACTGTGAGGAAATACCCCTCAAACTGGTTTTTAAAACCAAACTTGGATTAAATGAAAAAACTGTTCTAAACATTTTGTGTTATCCTTCAGGCGGCCTCATAGGCCTGAGCCTAGAGGAAAGGAAACCATGTTGGCAGTACCATTTTCAAGAAATGATATCAGTAGCTTCCCACAAGCATTGCTTCCAATGGAGTTTAATACAGGTACTTATGTGAATCCTTAGAATGAAACATGCTAAAGGTAACAGTACTGATCACAAACTTGCCATGTAAGAATGTTCATCTCTAATACCTGTCTGAAATCTGCAATTTGGGAAGCAATGCATTGTGGGAAGCTACTGATATCATCTCTGTCCTGATCAATTATTTACCCGATTAACGGCACTATCATGATTTGCCAAATCAGGAAATCAAAAAATAATAAAAAAATCAGATGTTTGCATGTCATGTACAATTATTGTTTGATTGATCCATAACATATCACAAGTTATAAGGATGAAGCAACCTAAAAATGAAAAAATCGCATATTTTAGTCATTACTGTCCGTACGGACCTTTCTACAACACATAATTGAATGGGAAATCTTATCTTTTATAGTGATGTTTTCGCTTTGCCTTTTTTAGCATTTGGAAAAAGTAATTTATGGCGAATTCTACAGATGTATAGACTACTCTACTCCTGCAATTTTGAATATTTTTGACTCTTTTGGGTGATCTCACTGATATTGCTTTAAGAACAAGCCAACGATCAAGATTCCCAAAACAAAAAAACTAACAAGTTCGTTGGGGGGAAGGGCTCAAAAATGTGATTACGTTATAAAAATCACAATAAGATATTCACTTTTGAAGTTGTGAACATATTCACAAATGCTAAAGTATCCAAACACTCTCGGAAATGGGATGAAAGAAATGGGTGGTGTGTATCCAAAGCAAGCAAATCACAGCTGTTTACCCCAGTGCAAATTGTTCTTTTATTTTTAGAACAATTAAGCATGGTGAACACCATTTTGACAACTGATCTAAGTAGGGACATGCAAGAGCCTATTACGCGCTGCAAATATCAGACAAATCCTTTGCGGAAATCTTGCATATAGGCCTACAAGGTCCATGATTTGTACGTTATAGCGCCCTCTATAATGCCCATTCTAATAGAAAGACATTGAAACTAGATTTTGAAGAAATCATATTTGGCCACCAATGAATTCGTAAATTTAGCCGATGTACTGAATGAACTAATAATACCCAAATCAGTTTTCAAAGAGTGTGTCGCCAGTGATATTTTTGTTTTATTTACTGGTTTTTGCATAATATAATGAGACTTTCAAACAGCTGTGAAATGAGTCTAAAGTCGGTCATATTCAATTTTACTTTTCCTGTAACTGTATGCTAACCATTTAAAAGTCTAATTTTGCAGAAAATCCCATTTGAAATTGATCCCATTAATTCTCAAAGATATTTATCGGTTGAAGGTTGCAAAACAATATGGTTACAATAGACATTTTCATCTTTGTTTGGCTATCTCTCAAAATCAATATTTTTGCGACTTCCGACTCATTTGCTTGATCACATCACTAATGGTGAAAACGCTACCAAGGCCTCTATTCCTTCCTCAAAATTATAAATAACCCTTCCCACAGATTCTTCCCTAAAATTTCAGTAGAACCTAGTATACTTCTGCCACGACATGACATAAATTGATCGATTCATCCCGGTTATACCTTATTTTTCCTCACATTAATTCACAATTTCAAAGGTACAAGCAACACACTTGTGCCCCTTGTGGTTTGATCAATGGCATAACCCAGCGGGGGAAGTGCCATAACCAGCGGAGGGCAAGCGCCCCCTGCTCAGAACCCTACCACACCACCACCCCACCCCCAAGTGATTCTCTATGGTTTACATGCATTTATCTTATCACTGATAATACCCATTTTGAAAAATGTTAATGCAACACGGTACCCACAAATGTTGATATTTCCTGATTACGTTAGATGTAGGAGGTCAGCTACATCCAATGAAAACTTAGGACGTCATCGATCTTTGGGATGTTCCCTTGTTACTTGTTTTATCTACAATTTCTATACAGAAATTACATATCTTGGCATTCACAAACTCACGCACTGTACATTTTTTAAGAGCGCCGCCCCAATTTTTCAAAAATTTTGAGATTTTTACAACGGTTGCAAATTGGTAGATGGTAACTGGCTGTAAACTAAACCTGTGAATGGTTAAGCTCGACAATGTCTGTTGTGTCGTCAAACGAAGGAAGTTTTGTAATTAGAATAATTAATATCGATCTCCGGTAATAATTAAACGGCTGCTGGCAAACAGTCTTTCCAAATATAAAATAGCCGGGAATAGCGCCATGTACTTATCTAGGCTCATCCATTGTTCTTTTATTGGTTCAGCAAGTCAGTTAGAGGTCATTTTCTTGAGGTGTCACGATTTCATCATGATGGACTATAAAACTAGCATTTGTGCCAGCTTCTGCCGTTAAGTACACTCTGGGATCTCAAATCTAATTACAAAATCATCTTATTTTATGATAAATACGCATGTTTTTTGTAGCATATCACTCGATCGCAGGTGCAGTTTCCTAGACAATTGACCAACATAAAACTGTGCAAAATTCAAATTTTGAAAAGCTTGGGGCGCTCTTCAAAATGCTGTTATTGCTTAACCAGGGGTTCTCATAGGCGGGGGGGCCCGCGGCCAAATAATCCGGCCCAACCACCGTGAAATTCAGGTGTATTTTTGCCCTCAAGTAGGGAACTTTTAAATATGTCAGCATTCTCTGGCCCTCAGCTAAAATAATTGAGAACCCCTGCCTTTAACACCTATGAAAGAAAAATTAAAAATGAGTGTATGATATCCTTATTATCCTTACCATGATTGCAATGAACCTGAAAAAAAAGTGATCATATGCTTGAAAAACCTATTTTATTCCCGCAATGTAGGACCCCACCTTACTGAAAATTAGAGCAATTGTTATTTAAATTACAACATGTGTCAATAAAAATACAGGAATCAAAGCAATTTTTTCTGAGAAAATAATGCAATTGTTGATTTGATTGTCCATAATCTCATCTTTGACAAGATTTTTGTTTGGTGGAATTTGGATTTTTGGTTCAAAATTTATGACTACTTTTATCAATCCCTTCTGAATCAGGTTGGTCCAATTCAATGATCTTAACAGAATGACCAGTAAATGTACATGTAGATATGCATTGAAGACAATTAAACCAAATAATACAACTTTGTTTAAAACAACTTACATGTATACTGTAAGTGTCACTACAATTGTTTCAAAGCATCATGGATGTCATTTCTGGTATTACATCAAATAAACAAGACTTGCATTGGAATTGAAATCAAGCTTTGGACATGATATTGCACCATGAGTAAAAGACATTAAAGTGGATCAGAAGAAAATACAGGTTTTTGGGAGTGGTTTGATATAAGAAAGAGCACAGAAAATGCACATTTTTAGAAAAAAGAAAGTTCATGAAATGAAGGGTTTGAGATGGCATTAATGGTAAACTAGAGTTTCACGGTTCTCGGCTTTCGTGCTCGCTATATTCAAAGAATATAAGCTGTGGGCCGCTCTATGACCTTTGCATATGACCTTTAACCTCTTATCCCTTGATGCACCTATGACACAGGTTTGGTTCCAATTGAACCTCAACTTTTCAATTGAGGTCTATTTTACATTTTTAGCCTATTTTTCAAATTGACCTCACATGACCTTTGACCTTGGCACATGACCTTTGACCTCATCAACATATGAGGGATCCCAGGGTGCACCTATGACAAAAGTTTGGTTCCAAGTGAACTTTCCAATTGAGTTCATTTTCGCACGGTCGGCTATTGGTTTCGTTTTTACCCCGAAAGTAATATCTTCATGAATTTTCCCCATAGTATTGCATGGACAGACCAACTACAGGGGTGCATTTCTAGAAGTTAGATTGATGAACTGTTTGATTAGATTAAGATGAAAAAGATTTGTATTATAGATCCGTATAGGTATTAAGTTTTCCAAAGATAAAACTCGCGAGTGTACATTGTTGTTATTGTTCTTCAAGATTTCCAAAGATTCAAAATGTGTGTTTGCAAATCATGAACTTTTTCGTTAGTTTTAGCATGCGGAAAACACTGTATAGTTTTCTTTTGACCTTCAACGTACGGCGCATTGAGCCAACGTGAGTAATAATAGAGGGCGTGATAGCAAGTTAGGCTAAGGTGTTTTTGTTTTTCGTCCAAACTTGCCATGTGGAATAGTCCATGTTCGTAAATAGGGGGTTAAACTTAGTAACATGGTGATGTGTACGCTATTTGCGGAAATAAAGGGCCCGTATGATTTTTCACTGATGGTGAAATTATCCATTAGAGATTTTGTAATGTTTTATTCATTTATAGGCTATAGGAAAAAACAGTTCATGATGTATAGTGTATATGAGTAATTTGGCTTGCTTTTATTCTCGGTAAATATTACCTTCTCTGGCTATTAGTTGTGTCAATTGTGACCTCGATCTGTCTTCCATCCGCTTGTGACCAAATGAGCAGATTACACATCTATATCACAAGTTCCTTAGTGGCACAGCGGTCTTAAGCCCAGTTTACACTGTGCATTTTCGTGCATGCATATCTGTCAAGAGATCCTCAGGAGAGAGTACAGGCACAGAAAAAATGCATTGTGAAAGGAAAAAATTCATGGGTCATATGGTCTGATGATTTTGAGTGAATGCATTTAGAACAAGTTATATTTCCATGCATAGATTTTATGCCCACAAAGGGAGACAATAAAATTGTGACAATGGTTATCCACAGAAAAAAGGGAATGGAGTTGAGTTCCACTGCCACTAAAAGGGACAGACTCAAGTTCGAAGTGACCACATGAACACAAACATGGCTAGCAGTTGTAAAAAACAAGAAACTAGATGAAAGTATATAGGGACAAATAAGTTCTTGCATCTTATAATACTGGACCCTTACACGTATTAAACAAATAAGTATTTTCGTGCTTTACAAAGTAATTATCAGTGTAAGCTTGGTGTTCTTTTTTGGCCTTTTAGTGCTTCTATCTATAATGACATTCAAATGGCACTTGTAAACTTCATTATTAAATGCCATTTGTTTCAGAATGATGCTCAGTATAAATCTATGGTGAACAGATGATACTTGAAAGTAGAATTATATAATTTTAGTCTTCTCTCTCCCCTCGGTTAAACTGTTGAAATTCTACTACCAACCTGAATGCCCATTGAACTTTTTGGTCACATCGTATGAGAAAAGGCCCACTTTATGCACGTCTAAACTGGCCTGCTGGCCGGTAATTAAAATTTCAAAACCGCTGTGGAAAAAATGCATGCCGTCTTAAAAAAATGCCTCGTGTAAACTGGCGTAAGGTAGCTGCGCATTTATGTATTCACCCGCTTGGTACGGGTAAGAAATCGGATAAAATAGTAGATTTTTTTTATTGCTGTTATTTAGTTTTGTTCTTGTTGAGCTGTTTGTTATCACGTGACACTTTTAAATTAAAAAACTTTTCTTTTTTCTCTTTTTTATTTGTCCCCTTTTTTCTTCTTTTTTAAAAATCCTACACAGTTTAAAGTGAATAACGTAGTGAGAATAAGTAGCCACATTTTGCACTTTTGTTTTGTAAACCAGTATCTTATTTTTACTCTTAAATTTGTATACTTAAGTATATCTGAGTTTTATTATTTCCGTATTAACCCTTACTATTGTGGTACTTTCCATGTGAAAATGTGTTACTGGACTCCTGGTAAATACACTGTACCTAGTTTTCACTTACAACTTCAAACAATATCACCAATTCTCCCATTACAAGTGTATCTCTTAAACTTTTTTATACAACTCTGGATGACCTCAAAGTGACTCCCAGGGAATACTTGTAATGATTTGTCAACGATTGTATCACAATTGACCAATTCAGGTAATTATTAAATACTCTATTCCATTGTTACAACTAGTATTAAATAGACATAAACCACTTCTATGAAACCTATAAAACTATATAATGTGCTCTTTTTCTTGCAAACCATCTTGCATTTCTTTCCAATATATTTGCAATATACTACTCTAGAATAAATTTACCATTTTCTACAAACCAACCATTTACTCCATTTAGAATTCTATAACAAATAGGTCAATATTAATTACACAAAATCAAACCTTATTTTTCAGCACTGTAATTAAAAGAGCCAAGATTCAATGTCACAAAAAAAATTTCAAAATGCCAAAAAATGTGATATTTACAAATACGGTGGAATGATATATAATATGTTATAAAAAAAAAGTCTTTATTTAAAAAAAATGCAATTAAAAAAAAACAAGGCGAACTCGGTATCTCGCGATGCGTAAAATATGTCACCGCCGAATGTTGCGATCACTAACAAGTGCTAAATTGCAACTTCAACACCCTACCCCCTCCCCCCCAATACCCCACGAAAACCCTCCAACCACCCTCCCCAAAACCCAGCAAAAACCCCCACGAACGCCAACACCCCCAACTCCCAAACCCCAATATCATCCCCAACCACCCACTTGCCAACACCCCACCCCCTTAAACACCTTCAACAACCCTACCCAAAATACCCTGTAACCCGCCTCCCCTTTCCCCAACACCCCGCAACCCCCCATCCCCTCACCAACCCCTTCATCCTCCGCAACACTCCATCCCCCTCCACAACCCCCGCAAAACTCCCACCCTCCCCCAACACCAGCAACACCCCACCCCCTCCCAACCTCCCCGCAATACCCAACCCCCCTCCCCAAACACCCCGCAAAACCCAACCCACCCCAACCACACCCGGGCCAACAACTCCCCACCCCTCCCAACACCCCACTCCCTCTCCAACACCAACCCCTCCCCCAAACACCCAACCCCTCTTCCCCAACACCAAACCCCCTCCCCACTCCACTACACCCAACCCCTCCCCAACCCCAACACCCAACCCCCCTCCCTAACACCTCACACCCTCCCCAAACACCTCACACCCTCCCCATGGCATAGTATCTAGTAGCGAACGGAGTTTGCCCATATCCGACTGTACCGTTCAGAGATAAAGTCATTAAGCATATTTAATTAGTCATGTGCCATACAAAGAGCATATATATCACATACTTTCCAAAATGCAAAAAAGATGTGCCCCATGAAAGGCTAGTATGACAGCGCAGGAAGGAATTTTGAGTTCCAATGTACAGTTTCAAAAAATATAGTAATGTACGCTGATTTTTTGCATATTAATTAGCTCATTTGCATACTCAATTGCCCAAAACGACCAAATCTAATCAGGTCAAGACTTTCAGTCTGATTCTTTCCACCAAGTTACATCATTATACGACTGAACAGAACTCCAGGAAAAACCTTGTAAACCGGCCTTGCAGGAAAATTCTCAAAATTATGCAAATTAGGTACTTAACTAGCATATCCGGCCACAATCTAATTAGGTCGAGAACTCACCAACGCGTCTTTCCACCAATTACATCATTGTCACCCTTCAGAACTCCAGAATAAATGTATACAACATGGGTTACAATTTTTGTCACCAGGGACGGAGGACGGACGAACGGACAAAAGGACGAACGGACGGACGCTGCCTGCTCATGTCCCGTCCGAAACCGTTCGGTGGGGACAATTAACATTTTAGCATTTACTTGACACCTCACATGAACCCTTTGACCTTGGCACCAATGACACATTGACTCTTATCAAAACATATGAGGGATACCCATGGTGATGACACAAGTTTGATTCCAAGTGAACTTTAACTTGTCATTGAGGTCAATTTGAAAAAAAAAAATACATACGGTTAGCGGACCGCTGTGTCGCCTGCCGTCACGGTTGTGAATGATAGGCCTCACATGACTTTGACCTGATATGTGACCTTTGGACCTCATAAACAAATGAGGAGTTTGCATGTAACCGCCATAAACCAAGTTTGGTTCCAATTGCACTTCAACTTTTCAAATGAGGTCAATTTACTTTTCAGCCTATTTTACAACTTGATCCTTGACCTTGGTATGTGACTTTGACCTTGGTAGTGGCCCTTTGACCGTGGTATGGGAACTCTTGACCTTGGTATGTGACCTTTGGACCTCAAACAAATGGGGGTTTGCAAGTCACATGTGACCCAGTGGTTTAAACCATCAAAAAGTATGTGGATATTACAGGCAAATATTCACCCTTAATCCAACAAAACAGACATCACACAACAAACAGCAACAACAACAGACATTCAACAACACACGACAAAAAACAAACAGACAACACAACAAGAACTCATCAACAACAGACATAACAACAACAGGACATCAAACACCAACAGACATCAACAACAACAGACATCAACAACAACAGACATCAACAACAGACAACAGAGAACCAGACAACAACCAACAGTGGACAAAGTGGGAAAATCCAATGTGTTTTCATGCCTTACATGGCAGCGACACAAAAAAACTTAACGCCAATTTTTTTAA
>JAMKCH010028940.1:0-65606 GCA_023653785.1 Ophioderma brevispina | reverse complement strand
AATTATGTATGTGGATTCTTGGATTATTTACTATTATTTTGAACGGGTCGGTGCTCTACGTTCGTTGTACTAAAAGACGATCCAACGATGTTCAAACATTGCTAATTTCTCATCTGTCCCTGTCCGACTTTTTAATGGGAATCAATATGATTTTGTTAGCAGTTTCTGATGCATATTATGGAGATTATTTCCCGTCTTATTCTGAGCAATGGAGAGAAGGCCCTGTCTGCAAATTAGCCAGCATACTGTCAATACTGTCAAATGAAGTATCTGTTTTCATGATCACATTGATCAGTTTTGATAGATTTCAAGCTGTAAAATACCCCTTCAGTAGCAAACGTTTACGACAAAAGGCTAGAATAATTTGTGTGAGTGTGATTTGGTCGATCGGAGTAATACTGAGCGTGATTCCAATCGTCCTCTCTGGATTTTTCCCTGATGTTTATGAAGTTTCTGAAGTTTGTGTGGTATTCCAATGGTCAAAAGGCCTGTAACTTTGACAAATAGCAGTTTGGTTGAAATAAAGGTAACTGTGCCAGAAGTTAGCTCTAAATTAAAATTTGATTGGGAAGAGTATTTACTGGTCAAATCTTATTATATCAACACTACCGAGACGTCAACATTTTCTGCTTACTCAACTTCCCAAACCATTAACCACCAATTAGCCACATACTTTTCCTTGATAGTTTTTATTGGCATCAACCTAACATGTTTTATTCTAGTTGCTGTTTCTTACATACAAATTTTCATCGCCATAAGAACGACTGCAAAGAGAGCTGGACGAAAAGAAGATGAAAAGCAAGAAATTCGCAGAGCTATTAAGATGTCTGCTGTTGTGTTGACTGACTTCTGTACCTGGGTTCCTCTTCTAACTATATGTATTCTTGTACAATGTGATGTTATTTTTGTCAACCCAGTGGCATATGCTTGGACTGCTGCATTCATTTTACCGATTAATTCAGCAATTAATCCCTTTCTTTATACGTTAATAACTCTAATTGAAGACAGAACAAATAAAATGCGAATGTTATGGAATGAAAGTATCTTAAAACGAAGACATTTACAGCATACAATATATATTTATATATTAAAACATATTTGTCATGCCACTCTTCTTACATGACAAGCTAAAAATAATATATATATAGAGTTATATTATGTAATTGTTAATTGTGTATTTAACTAATATTTTGATTCGTGATCCACCTTCCATAGAGAATAGAGTGACAGAGTAAAATTAGACATATTGCAATGAGCAAAATAATATGTTTATTACTTTTATTACTTTCAAGTACGAGTTGCACGTGATATTTATTAAAGAGACGCTAACACATTCTGAAAGGCGTGCGCCCTCAACATTTTTCAAAACCCATATGTTTGCAGAGTTGTAATGATTTTGCATGTGTTAACTCTCACCTGAAATGATTAAGTCCAAATTATAAACACCTTCATGTGTAAATTAAGTGATTTTGTAATAACCTTTATTCAGAAAATCTAGTGTAGTGATATGTTATGTAAATTCCTCAGAACTAACATAACAAAATCCCTCTCTTAATATGGATATCGGCAGATCGAGTTGTTGCTTTGTGGCCCCAGCCGTAACACTTGGCCGGCTCTCTGTATATGGCAATTGTATAGTGCCACATCTTGGTAAGCCATTGATAGTAATTTCCAGTAACGGGAACCGGCGATATTTGTAAACAAATTTGGCCACTCACGGACATGCTTTCTTTGAATTGAAATGAAGCTAGCAATCTGATTGGAGGATTGCGGTGTAATTATGTCCGCGAGAGATTTTTAACTTCAGTTTGATTTTGTAATTTATGAAGAGTGGACATATTATGAAGGGAGCCGTGATTTTAAATTTACTCAATTATATTGAAATAAAAAAATGAATGATAAACAATTACTTTTACTTATGGCGAATTAAAATTAAATCATGAAAGGAGAAGGACAACCTAAGTATGCTGTGTGTCAACTGAGTTTTCTCTACCAAGTCTCCTACTTTGTGACAGGAAAACCCTCTTATGTTTATCCGTTCGGAATCGTTTGTAACCAATGACTTATATAAGATGGACAAGCGGATTCTCCACAAACGGCGTAACCAAAATCAAGGTGCCCAAAAGTATTATAATGAGCATACGCACTTCATTAACATAGTTTTGGGCACCACCATATTTGGTTTACGTATCGTCGTATTTGGAAAGTCCTTATGCATATTTATGAGACACGCCGTATTTTACGTTCGTCACACTCAGCGAGTGAAAAACAACAATAACAACTGATGCCAAATGCTATCACTAGGAATCAAATATCTCTTTTCCTAAGCAAAATTTACAGGGGTCATCGGGAGACTTTTTGTGCATTAGGAATGCAGGAATCTTTTTAGATGCGTGGTTTCTTCCATTGATTGGTTTTCGCATAATTATTGCAGAAAAATCGGCCGATCAGACAATGGAATACTGGGGAAATGCAACACTGATAACATAACGCGTGACGCACAGATTTGTAGGTGCGTGTGCTTGTGCAGTAACAGCGACGACGCGCGGCTGATTGCGCAACAACAAGGATGGCGCGCGAGGTGTGAGAGAAATCGGTTACGCTGCTGGCCTATTCAATAACACGAGCGTTTCCCGTCTTGGTTTATATTCTAGCTCAATGTTTGTAACTCAACACCTAGGTTAACATTGTTAAACGTAAAGAAAATAATACACGTTATAGTTGATTCCCTGCTGTTTGACCTATGTGTCACCTTTGAGATTATAGAATCAATGACCACGAGTTCATGATGTTCGTATGACGAGTGAATTTTAACACAATTTTATGACACATCAAAAGGCACTATTCATCGAGAAAAAAGGAAAATATGTCTTCATTGAGAAAAAAAATACTCGAGTACCAAATTTTCACGGGAAAAATCTACATCGGGAAAAAATCTTCATCGAGAAGAAAAACATTCATCATGAAGAACAATCGTTATCGATAGAAAAAAAACATCATCCAGAAATAAACCCAGCTCAATGAATTCGGTTCGTCGAGAAATATTCTCCCTCTACCACCGCAGTGGCTCGATGATCTAAAATTGAAAAAGAAAATAGCCTAGTTATACTTTTAAGCAAATTAATTTCATAAAACTGCTTGCAAAAGATCAAAAGAGCAGGGAAAAAAGTAAATCAAATATAAAACTTGTCACAACTGAGGATTGAACCCAGGTCAAATGCATGGCAGGCGGAAGTGCCGTCCACTACACTACTATTTTCCATTTTGCCTTCTCTCTTTTCCCACTTTTTAAAGATTTTATAAAAGCAAATGTGTTCCTGGTCAATTTACCAATGTCGTTTAAACTATCCAATTTTTGAGAAACGTTGGATTGTAGATTTGGGTGCAATAGTTATGAGCATGGAGAGAAAGTGTTGTAAAGTGTCGAGGGGTCCCCCATGATAATCATTTAAAAATCGGGTCGCGGGGAACAAAGGTTGGGAAACCCTGTTTTAACCGCAATAATAGTTTAATCCCTTATCCCATTTCGATTTTTAACTACTTGCATTTTCTTTCCCCTGAAATTATTTGCCAGATATGTAAGTGAGGAGCTTTGATTCGGAACACTTTGGCGCCTATCTGCCCTACCCCCAACTGAAGTCTGGAAAAACAATGCGTTACAAAGTGAGCATGGTAGATGTGCCCCCACGCTTGGAACCCCTTGTCCCTGTTACGCCACTGGCTATAGGGCTCTCTGCTCTGACGTCACAAGTCATAGTGCGGCCATTTTCGGTGAAAAACGATTCCCATAGCCGCGTCACGTGTAATGTGGCATCAAAATGCGCAGTATTTTTACCTGAAGTGATAACTGAATTGATTGATAGCCACTAGTTAGGAAATAACATGAGCATTTTGTAATGCTTATTCGTTTCACTTACATGCTAGAAACAATCCAGAGAAATGGTCATAAAGGGTGCCACACGGCCTCGATTCGAACTTTGTTCGGGAGTGACGTCACGTTTGTTTTCACCTCCAATGAAAGTAAGATTCGGAGTTGCTAGAAAGTACGCGCAGTGTTGTGTGTCGCCAAGTGATACTGCGCAACGTGGGCCGATGATTAAGGCTAAGCACCGGCAAGTGACCAGGATGAGTAGACAGCCCTTTTATACTGATATAGCTTGTTCTATGGTGATGGCTCGCCTCTCTTCCCTCACTCCTCATCATGTACCAAATAGAAATAAGCACTTTTAAAACAGGTTTGGCAGTAAAATTACCTTTGGCAAGCCATGCTCAATCGTAGCGGACAATTCAACAACCTCGCCCCAAGATAGATCAGTTGTATCTGGCAAACAAGTCCAGTTATTTTATGATTTGACCCAAACAAATTGCAAAAGAAACAATTTTGGTGTTAATATACTTTGAAGTTGTCGAAAATTATTATATTAAAAGTTTACCAAAATCACCCTAGTGGAACATGTAGAAATAAGGGGAACGTTTGTACAGGGGTAAAAAATTAGAATGTTCGAATTGATTTAAAAGATGTACCAATTTATTGGGTTTAAAAAGGTAAATGTTGCCCTATCCATGAGTTCGTTTTAGTACAATATGCACATAACAGTTCAAGGTCATCCTGGAGTAAAATTTACCGAGTGGTCCGATTTAGATCGAAGTTGTTGTAAATTGTTCATTTTGTAACAGTAGATGAGTAATTGTAAATGGATTTTTTGTTTGACCGTTCCATATAAGAATTACAGAGTTATGACTAGTGACCTCCTATAGTAGCCCCAGTTACATTTTACATTCCAATTATGGAACGAATACCATAGATGGTGCAACCATGGCTTCTGTACCATAGACGAACAATTGGACACCATTTAACGGATATATCTTAAATTTTACGCCCATTGTGATCTTGAACCTGTTTTGGCTCATAACTATTGAACTACAACCTGCAGATAGGGCAAACTATAACTTTTTAATCATTGAAAGGTGACAAACATATTGGTATACTTCTCAATGCGTTTGACCTTTTTCATATTTTGACCCCTGTATAAACCTTACCCTTTAAAATGTATATTCCACTCCCTTAATTTTGAAATTGTTTTGATATTTCCATAACAAATATGAATCGTATATGTATATACACTGTTCTGATGCTATCCGCTGGGAAAGCGAGGGACACCTTTCGGACCTAACACCTATTGATAATATTTATTGCTGCTCTACCAACCCTGTTTGATAGCTGAGTTGGCAAGGGCATCGTGCTAGAAATACGAAGGTCGCCGGTTCGAATCCAACCAAGCGCACATGATTTTCTTTAAGGTTTCCTCAATACAATTCTGAAGAAAATGATTCTTTGCAATTAGTTTGGGTTAAGGCACTATTTATCCTATTTTGACTGGCTTATATAAATTATGCTCCTTTTCAGCATTCTGCGTTCTGTTTTATAGTCACCTAAATACCTGATGTTTTACAGATGCATTTTCTTCCTCCCACAAAAGATTACATTCTTTTAACTTCCCCTAATTCTTATGAAGTCCTCTGCTTCATTCCCAAACATTCTCACCATATTATTGATGAGTCACAGTGATCATGGTGATGTACATGTATGGTATAGTGATGTAGAAATGGTTAATGCTTCAGTACTTGTCTTGTTGGCGTTTCTTTATTTTCGATGCAATCATCCTGAAGAGATGAAACAAACCAAGACTCCCAAAACTTCCTAATCAGGACTGCATTTTTAAATTTGTTAAATCATTATTTTGTGGATTGCTTGCCTTGGTAGAGTTTCTTTCTTCTCAAATCAATTATCCTGGACAGATGAAATCAAACAAAGCGTTAACTTTGATTACAACCGTTTTCGCCCACTTCCTAATTAAGACCGCTTTTTTAAATCTGCAATTTTCAATATATAATCACTGTTGTAGTTTGCTATGTAGTACTCGTCAGAAGCAAAACTAAGCTTTACTTGTCAGAAGTCAGCATTTTCAGAAAAAAAACGTAAAAAGATTTTCTTCTGTTAGTGTGATATTTTATGATCCTCATGTGTGAGTTAGAAACCCAACGCAGCAACGCAACAACTCAAAAACAGGACAAACTCATTTCGAGGTAAGTTAGATACTCACTTATACGGCATGTTCGTCCAAAATGGTACTTATCTTTTTGTACCTAGGGAGCAGACATGGATTTTTTCGGGCGACCTCTGCTGTCAGAAAGTTATAAAGCAAAATGTTCCTTGAAATCTGAGGCATACAACCTGGATGGGCCATCTTGCAGACGTGGATGTTAAAGTAACCTTTGACCCAGACAAATGTCAAAATCTACTGAAAATGTCTAAAATCTACTGAAAACTGTGTTGCAAATACCTCTTGTATGAATTATACAGTTGATATTTACCCTTATCCGTAGATACCCACAAACCATTTGCATCCACACCCACATGTTATTACCATGTCAAGTATTGACCTTGACTAATTTTGGCCATTTGAACGCGTTTTAAAAAAGTGGAATGGCATAAATAGCTTGTCAGTGATCGAGATGGATGTAAGGATTAAAAAGTAAATCAAAGCATCTTCTGTGGCTACAGATTTTGACATACGACCTCTTGAACATCGCAGGCAAACATGAAAATGGACGATGTTGTTAATCATTGCCCAAACATGATTTTCTTAATTTCAATTTCTTCCCTTCAAACAGTTTTTTACTACTCATTCGTTTACAATAGCACTTTTTGTTTGTTGGTGTAGTTGTAGGATCATAAAGTTTGGCAGTTGTTACCATACCAACTGCAATGTACATCCAATTCTAAGACATTTTTTCAGTCGCTGAGGCTAAAAATAATTGCCAATGCCATAGTACATGTAACATGAGAATTATACAATTGGCCCTTGCATTTCTCGCATTTTCCAACAATATCAGCTGTAAGACAGTGTTTATAATGCAAAAACATAATTAAAATCATGAAAACGTTGTGAATTTTGGTCAATAATGGGAAAAATGACCGACCTGTGCCCTGTTAGCCAGCAAATTCCAAGATATCGAAGGTAAAAAACTGTAGGTCACAGAGAAGTTTTGCGACTGAATTTTTGACAAAACATTCATCTGAATACCTTGGTATACTTTTATGTCGATTAATTTTTTTTCTAGAAATATCCCATGTAAAAATTATTTCTTTTCTGTTAGCCAGCAAGTCTCTAGACATCGAAGGACAAAAACTGTAGGTCACAGAGAAGTTTTGCGACTGAAATTTTGACAAAACATTCATCTGAATACCCCGATATACTTTTATGTCGATTATTTTTTTTTCTAGAAATATCCCATGTAAAAATCATTTCTTGTGGTGAAAAATTGTCCAAATAGGAATTGTATTCAAACGTGGGTGTGGATAGGAAATGGGATAATATTTGCCAGGCGCAAATCACCAGTTTCAAAAAAAAGTCTAGAAACACTTCTGAATTACACTCATGACCCTTGACCTCTTCTGTGTGAAAACAAGATGGGTGGGTCTAATAGAATAATAAATGGGAGGGCTATGAAAACCCAAGCTAGGAATAAGTATGAAAAAAGGGGAAACAAGTCAGCAAGTTGCCCAACATATTTACATGTAACATGTTGCATATGAGCCATGACTAAGGCCTACACGGCTCAACCTTATGGTAATAACAATAATAAATTTTACACTGATTCTTGTATATCTGATAGATTTTAATCTCTAAAACACAAGAACATATGCCTATCATAAGTAAACTGAAGGTAGAATCACGGGCCATGGGAACCCTTTAGATCTCGTTATGGTCATTTGGGAGGGAGTGGATTCTCACCTCAGGACGACTCGTATAATCTTGATTATACTGCAGGTAAGTACCGTTGCATAATCTTCAATTATACTTCATCCTCCTTCGGTTTCGAATCAACTATGCGACTTTGAAGCCGCCTCCAATAGGGCTCGGCCATCACTGCATTGGCAGATGGTTTGTGATAGAATCTACTGAAGGTGGAATCAGATTTCCACCCTGCTGCCTCTAGGTTAGCTCTCATTGACAAGCCTAATCTATGGGAAGCAGATGTAGTTGCTCCTCTCGTTGAATGGGCCTTGAAGGTATCAGTATAAACTCCTGCCATTCCTAACATACCAAGTATCCACCTACTAATTGTGGACGATGTTACCTTATTGTGGGGTCTAATATGACTGATTAGCTGTTGAGTTTCAGATCCCCGTAGTAACTTGGTCGATACCAGATAGACTGCAATTGCTTTGACTGGACATAATCTTTTATTTTCAAAGGCTTCAATTTCCACTGTCTTGAGAATACACCCTGGCCTGCTTTGTTTGAGGAGAGATGATGGGGAGAATTTTACAAAGCTGGTAGATACTACCAAATTCCTGATATCTATGTGAACTAAAGATGATACTCTTTTGGCCGTCACCAAGGCCAAAAGTAACATACTTTTAAAGTCAACATATTTCTGGATAATGACTCCCGTGGAGGAAGCTGTCTCAAATATCTACGCACTGGTTCGACTTCCCATGTTAGTGAGTATCTAGGCTAGGGGGATTTCTGTTGAAGAAACTCTTCATAGGTAATAATAATAATAATAATAATACACGGCATTTATAATGCGCCTTTGCCGAAGGATACAAAGCGCAACACATGAAACAAGACAAAAACAAGCAAAAACAATCAAGAGAAAAGATAAGTTTTGAGAAGTGATTTGAAGCTGTTGACTGTGGGTGCAGAGCGGATACTGACTAGGATCATGTTTCCATTGCCTTGGGCGCTACTGAAAAAGCCCTATCACCGGCACACTTGTGTGTCTTTGGAACCATGAGGTTAAGACCGTGATCCGAACGTGTGGTAACAGAGCCTTGTTGTAGGTAGCGTTTGTCCTATAGATGTATTATTCATAGGTTCATGGTATAATGATGCCGACCTATACACACCCAAAGTTCTGTAACTTAGACCTTTCTTCTCACAATTAGCTAAAAACTCCATAACCTCCTATAGAGGTGCTGAAATTAGATCCAGTGATTAATATTATAAATGCTACTACTACTAATAATAATAATTAATAATATTAATTTTCACTTATAAAGCGCTACAACAAATTAAACAAACACACCAAAAATAGTTGTTAATCAAAAAATTAATTGAAATACAATATAAAGAAATAGAAATATAAACCTAATAATTTTAACTTTCAACTATTAAAAAAATAAAGAAAGAGGTTCAGCATATGATCAATTTGCCACCCAAACTAACTTACTCTGATAAAAGAAAAGGTATATCTTCAGTCCAGCGAATTATTACAGTCTAATTAAATGGAGAAAAAAAAGCATGAATCGAGCGTTCTGTGGTAGGTTGATCTAAATACCTACGGATCCGTCCAATCTTGTGGATTCCAAAAGACGCAGAGCGTGCGATGTTCCTAATGTGATATTTCATTTGAAGTGTCCTATCCAGCGTAACACCAAGATCCTTAGCAGAGGTCAGCGTGTTGATTCTGGCATCACCGATAACAACAGCTGGTAGACTGGAAGCAGTGCGATGCTTAGAATGAAAAAGCACAATATCGGTTTTCGGAATCATTCAGCATAAGCCCATTGATGATGGCCAAGATCTAACATCAGAATAAAACTTTCCAATTTGATTAATGACCGATTTCAGATGACTCAAGTCATACTAAATACAGTTTGTCTGTCATCTGCATAATCATGTGCATAATTCCGGTATGTTGCACCAATTACGTCACTCAAAGGACCACTATATGGGATGAAATCAAGAGGTCCCTTGACAGATCCCTGTGAGGTACCGCAAGTAAGGATATGAATGTCTGAAAGCTTATCATTCACAACAACAGCTTGGGAACGATTACTAAGATATGATTTAAACCAGTGTAACACAGGGCACCCCAATTGCCGTACCGACCTTTGTAGACGCTCGAAAAAGATGGAATGGGTGATGGTGATTTGGGGGAATATGGCCGAAAAGGCGTTGGCCTATTACTTTGGCCCACGCCAAAAGGGCCAGTATGAACCACCATAGATTCTGAGTCAATGGATTATCTAACAATATGCATTATTTCATATGTTACAGACATATTTACGTCTTGAATTGCCCACTTTGAGAAACTGCTATGTGATACAAGAGTTTCCAGTTCCAATTTACAGGTATCGGCATTGATTATACATCAATGAGACAGCGTACGGTTATTTGAAACCGTCAGAAGCGAGATTGAAGCAGAGGAGTGGGTCGAGAAATTGTAAAGGACACAGAATTAGCGTTAAACTAGTCGTCAGATAATTGGTTTTGTTGGCTATTTTATATGCTAGTTTTTATGTATTGTCTTATAAAATTGTAAAGTTAAAGAAATAAATCTGGGCATCAACAATGATCAAAATGTAAACTAAATTAAACACAAAAAGCGGAAGTTGCAATGCACGACAACATTCGCTTGCAGAGTGTCTTTCCACATGTTATCACTTTTTCAACTACCACATGAGTGTTCCCTTGCTCATGCAAGAAAGGAAATAGCGGCGTAAGTATTGTGAACAAATGCATTTGGTTTTGATACATTGCATGAGAATTGTTAGGTTTCATTAATAATAAGATGATTTTAAATGACTACAAAATGGAAGCCATGAAGGTATTCACTTTTTGTTTTCTGTTGACAGTTTTCTTTGTTGCAAAATGCACAATAAACATGCCCGTAGCTAGCCCTTCGAATGTGTGCATTAGCAAGCACGTCAATGTTACAACTGACCCAGTCATCATTTCGTATAATGTTACAGAGGGTGGTAACAACACTGAAAGGTAAAAAGGTTACTCCTTTCAGCTGTACTTTGGATCTTTATTTAATACAAGAAAATGCCTTATCGATAGAGGTATTGTATTCCAGTGAACCTAATTCGTTTTCCTACTTGTATATAGACACATTGGATAAGGCAAGCAAATCGTGTTTTAAAAGATACGTTTCATTTTCTTTAGAGTCAAAGCCATGTGTTACTTATATTACATCCATGGCATACCGACTGTTCTTTAGAAATGTTAATGTAAAGTTACAAGTTAGGGGTGTGAACTTTTTAGATCCTGATTGTGCTGACTTGTATAACTATGAGTTTTCCGAGGCAAAATCTCGCAGTATGATGTTGTTGAAGAAAGTTATCAAATATACTCTTGGATGCCCACTACGTACAATGTAACCTGTTCACCAGGGTGCATCTGTATCCTTGGTCATAGAAATTGGACAGAAGTGTGTGAAAATACGAAATTAACTACTCTTCTTACTTATGATTATGATGTTAAAATATTATCGTTTGGTAATGTGGGTCTAAATAATATTACTTACGATGCTTTTATGGGATTTGGTGGATTAAAAGAGTTAGGGGTTCAATTCAATTGGTTAGTTTCATTGCCTGTTGATGTTTTTACTGGGCTGGATGAATTGAGCGCACTTAACCTTTCCTTCAATTACATTACAGCCTTACCGGAATGTTTATTTAAAGACCTGGGCCAATTAAAAACGTTATCCCTTCGTTACAATCAACTGAAATCACTGCCCGGCGCAATATTTAAAAATCTGGTTCATTTGACAATACTTTACCTTATGGATAATTATCTTATGTCTCTGCCCGAAGGAGCATTTAGTAGTCTGACACAGTTGACAAATGTAATTCTTAGCCATAATCAGCTGTCGTCATTATCTGACACCACATTTAATGGACTGACTCAGCTAGAATCTTTATCCCTTCGTAGCAATGAGCTGAGATCATTACCTGAAGGAGCATTTAAAAGTCTGAATAAATTGAAAAGGCTACACCTTAATGGAAATCAGTTAATATTATTGCATGAAATGCTATTTCATGGTCTTTCTCGGATAACACAAATATACCTTACTTACAACCAGCTTATAGCCTTACCCAAGGGAGTATTTACTGATCTAAGTAATTTGACAACATTATATCTTGGATATAATGAGCTATCCTCATTATCCGATGAAGTGTTTGATGGTTTATCCCAATTGACAACCCTATATATTACTAACAATGAGCTAGCATTATTACCTGCGTTGGTCTTCAATGATCTGGCTCAGTTGATATGGCTAGATCTTGCTTTGAACAAGGTAACTGCAATCTCTGAAGAAGCGTTTCATGGGCTGGTTAGGTTGACCGGGCTTTATATCATGGATTTCAATCGGCTGACAGCATTGCCCTTCGGAGCATTTAGGGGTGTGGCTCAATTGCATACGCTATCTCTGAGTCACAACCGGTTGACTTCTTTATCTGAGGAAACATTTAATGAACTTACTCAATTGACAACACTTTATCTTGATTACAATCAGCTTACTTCCTTGCAAACTATGTTAATAAAAAAAATGAGAGATCTATTGCTTGCTTACAATAAACTTACATCGTTGCCTAAGGGAGGATTTAATGGCCTGACTCAGTTGATAGAAGCTTACCTTCATCACAATCAGCTCATATCGGTGCCTGCGGGGGCTTTTGATGGTCTAGTTCATTTAATGATTCTTAAAATCAATCACAATCAGCTTGTATCATTGCCTGAGGGTGTATTTCATAATCTGTCTCGGTTGATTTTCCTAAACCTGAATCACAATCAGCTGTCGTTTCTGCCTAAAAATCTATTTTGTTGTCGGGCTCAGTTGCAAGATCTCCCTTCAATTGCAATCGCCTGCTCTTTGCCCATAGATAGCCTTAACCTTCAAACACAACCAATTAATAATTTACCAAACATGCCTTTCGTAATATGCATTTATTGTATCAATTAGATGTTTCGCAACAACTGTTTAATTGTCATTTCCACTTATATATTTGATTTCCTTGACTGGATGTCGCGCAACCTTACCTGAAATTTGTAATCATTTGTTAAATGATCCTGACGGCATTTTTACAACTTGGACGTTTTTGGATTTTATAGATTTGAGTTACAAAAATTCTCTGAATGGTCCAATGAATGTTTTCAGTCCTTAGTACACTTGTGAAGTTTTTGAACATATCTAACAACAATCTAACATCGTTGTCCAGAATTTGAATCGCTTCTTGACTTAAAAATACTTGATTTAAACTCAAATAAGGCTGTCACATTTGAAACCATATACATTTAGAAGTACTATAAGACATAATTTTCCTTTCTTTGGGCTCAATAACTAATATCTGAACTCCCAGTGCAGTCTTTCAAAAATCTTCTAATCTGCAGGTCCTTTATCTAGCCATAATGTGTTTACCCACAAGATCAAAGGAGACATCATTAACCAAGGCAAGCTAAGCATACTCAAGGTAGCCACAACAATGTGTCCAAACTTGCTGCTGGTTCACTTTCTGGTTTGTCAAGTCTTAAACAACTTGAGTTTCAACCAAACAAAATCAGACACCTTATCAAACGTATTTTCATACTTAGACCGGTGCAATTGTCAATTTATCATATAATGTTATCCAAGAAATTTCACCATATACCTTAATATTCAGATATGAAGACTTTAGATTTACGATTAAATAATCTCTCCCTTGTTACAACACCTTTCTTTTGGCTGGACCAGACAACTTTACAATGTTAGTGAGTAAAAGTGCAACTTGTTTTTTTATTCGAAAACCACAATGCATTTCTGAACATCCACGGCCCGTTTATCTCACTTGTAGAACAATGTTCGATAACATACAGTTGCAATTATGTATGTGGATTCTTGGATTATTTACTATTATGTTGAACGGGTCGGTGCTCTACGTTCGTTGTACTAAAAGACGATCCAACGTGTTCAAACCTTGCGAAGTTCTCATCGGTCCCTTCCGACTTTTTAATGGGAATCAATATGATTTTAGCAGTTTCTGATGCATATTATGGAGATTATTTCCCGTCTTATTCTGAGCATGGGAGAGAGGCCCTGTCTGCAAATTAGCCAGCATACTGTCAAGACTGTCAAATAAGTCTCCTGTTTCATGTCACTTGATCAGTTTTGATAGATTTCAAAGCAGTAAAATACCCCTTCAGTAGCAAACGTTTCGACAAAAATCTAGATGATTTGTGATATTGTGATTTGGTCAATCGTAGTAATACTTATTCGTGATTTTTTTTTCCAATTGTCCTCTCTGGATTTTTCCCTATTTTTATGAGTTCTGAAGTTTGTGTTTTGAATTTTCCATGGTCAAAGGCCTGTAACTTTGACAAATAGCAGTTTGGTTGAAATAAAGGTAACTGTGCCAGAAGTTAGCTCTAAATTAAAATTTGATTGGGAATAATATTTACTGGTCAAATCTTATTATATCAACACTACCGAGCACTTCAACATTTTCTGTTTACTCACTTCCGCAAACCATTGACCACCAATAGCCACAATACTTTTCCTTGATAGTTTTATTGGCAATCAAACCTAGCATTTTTCATTTCTGGTTGCTGTTTTTACTTACATTTTTCATCGCCATAAGAACGACTGCAAAGAGAGCTGGACGAAAAGAAGATGAAAAGCAAGAAATTCGCGAGCTATTAAGATGTCTGCTGTTGTGTTGACTGACTTCTGTACCGGGGTTCCTCTCTAACTGTATGTATGCTTGGCCATGTGATGTTTATTGTTGTCCAACCCCATTGGCATATGCCTGGACTGCTGCATTCATTTTACCGATTAATTCAGGCCTTAATCCCTTTCTTTATACGTTAATAACTCTCGTTGAAGACAGAACAAATAAAATGCGAATGTTATGGAATGAAAGTATCTTAAAACAAAGACATTTACAGCATACAATATATATTTTAAAACATTTCATGTGTGTCACAAACGAGTACTGTCAGTTTCATATTTGTCATGCCACTCTTCTTACAGACAAGCTAAAAATAACTATAGAGTATATTGTGTAATTGTTAATTGGTCTTTAACTAATATTTTGATTCGTGACCATCTTCATAGAGATAAGTGACATATTGAAAAATTAGAAGAACATATTGTATGAGCAAAATAATAGGTTTTATTACTTGTATCTTTCAAGTCCAAGTTGCACGTGATATTTTATTAAAGAGACGCTAACACATTCTGAAAGGCTTGCGCCCATATGTTTGCAGAGTTGTAATGATTTTAGAAATGTGTCACTCTCACCTTAAATGATCAAGCCCAATTAACACCTTCAATGTGTACATGTAAGAATTTTGTAAAAAACACCCCCACTCCTGAGTAGCTTTATATATTCAGAAAAACCTATGTCGTATGTGTTATTTTAATTCCTCAGAACTAACATAACAAAATCCTTCTCTCAATATGGATATATTATGCAGATCTAGTTGTTGCTTTGGTGGGTCAACAGCTTCACTATGCCGGGGTGGCAGGAGCTATAGTCCTCAGGGCTCCAGTCAGGGAACAATGGGATTTCAATTCCACCCCCAGTGCTGGTCCGTGCTCTTATGTTCCCATGCTGGATTATGTTTGCTCTCCTCCATGGTATCACTCCCACCAAGAAAGAATATTACTCGTCTTCAGAGAATTCAAAACATGTGTGCCCACAAAAGGGAGTGAATATATCGAAAGCGCTTAGGAAAAAGGAAGTAAGGAAAGAACGAAACAAATCCTTTTCCCGCACCCCCCTCGGCACTCATTCCTCTCCTCTTTTGAAGGAGGCTTCACTGGCTTCCGTTGTTCAACGGATCCACTTCACGCACCCTTGTTGCACACCTAGCAAATCTCTCAACAATTTCTCCCCCACTAACATTTCATCTCTTCTTTCCATTCACAGGCCATCTGTGTACTCCCTCCGTCCTCCACTGGTATCGTCGGCAGTTCCGAGACCCGCACCCTGACCGGTGATAGGGTTTTTTCGACCTCTGCCCCCTCTGCTTATGGAATAAGCTTCCTGCTGTGACTAGAGGCACTACCACCGTTGCCTCTTTTAAAAAGTCCCTGAAAAGTCACCTCTTCCCCAATTAATTGGTTGCCTCTTTGTTCTTTTCTGTTACCCTTCTCCTCCCTTTTCTGCTTCCCTTTTTATCTTCTTCTCAGCGCTTTGTATCCTTTTGGTCAAAAGGCGCTTTACAAATGTCAGTGTATGTATGTATGTATGTATGAACAATAGGCAATCGATTCAGTTGACTCTTCACGCAACATTAGTAGCTATTAGTTTCACGCTTAATTCCGTTGTCGTCTATGGAGCCCGGACTATGATACCTGCCGGACTATGGTTACTTTCACACCGGCTCTCTGTATATGGCAATTGTATAATGCCACCTCTTGGTAAGCCATTGACAGTTATTGCCAGTAACGGGAACCGGCGATATTTTGTAAACAAATTTGGCCACTCACGGACATGCTTTCTTTGAATTGAAATGAAGCTAGCAATCTGATTGAAGGATTGCGGTATAATTATGTCCGCGAGAGATTTTTAACTTCAGTTTGATTTTGTAATTTATGAAGAGTGGACATATTATGAAGGGAGCCGTGATTTTAAATTTACTCAATCATATTGAAATAAAAAATGAATGATAAACAATTACTTTTACTTATGGCGAATTAAATTAAATCATGAAAGGAGAAGGACAACCTAAGTATGATGTGTGTCAACTGAGTTTTCTCTACCAAGTCTCCTACTTTGTGACAGGAAAACCCTCTTATGTTTATCCGCTCGGACTCGTTTGTAACTCAACACCTAGGTTAACATTGTTAAACGTAAAGAAAATACACGTTACTGTTGATTCCCTCTGTATGAACGCTGTTTGACCTATGTGTCACCTTTGAGATTATAGAATCAATGACCACGAGTTCATGATGTTCGTATGAGGAGTGAATTTTATGATACGTCAAAAGGCACTATTCATCGAGAAAAAACTATCTTCTACGAGGAAAATATGCCTTCATTGAGAAAAAAAATACTCGAGTACCAAATTTTTACAGGGGAAAAATCTACATCGGGAAAAAATCTTCATCGAGAAGAAAAACATTCATCAAGAAGAACAATCGTTATTGAGAGAAAAAAAAACATCATCCAGAAATAAACCCAGCTCAATGAATTCGGTTCGTCGAGAAATATTCTCCCTCTACCACCGCAGTAGCTCGATGATCTAGAAGCATAAAATTGAAAAAATAGCCTAAAACTGCTTGCAAAAGATCAAAAGAGCAGGAAAAAAGTAAATCAAACATAAAACTTGTCATAACTGAGGATTGAACCCAGGTCATTAAATGCGTGACAGGCGGAAGTGCCTACCACTACACTACTATTTTCCATTTTGCCTTCTCTCTCTTCCCACTTTTTAAAGATTTTATAACAGCAAAGGTGTTCCTGGTCAATTTACCAATGTAAGCAGTGATTTTGGTTTGTTGATTCTGTAGCGGGTTTCCTTGAACCTTTTAACCTTCCTAGAGTGAAAACTTAATCGATGATCTGATCTTATTATCATAAAATAAATAATTAAATCGCACAATGTGGTTATTTCTAAAATTATGAAAGGTGTGCCTTCAGAGAATATTACGTACTTAATTAAATATATTGATGAAGTCCAACAAACATTTTATTGTCATTCCTTTACTCTTATTGGTTTACATTTACTTTTAGAATTTCTTGTATTTCTTAACTTTTTAAGTGGTTGTTGTTGTTATTGTTGTTGTTGTTGTTGTTGCCTCGCATGTGATGAATGTGTGATGAGATTTCAAGGTTCTGGTTGTATGTTAGAAATCCACCCATTTGCTAATTATAGTATCTGCGATTTTGGGTCAAGAATTAGGGTCAATGTTAGGTTAGGAGAGTGTTACTCTGGATTTCTAACGCACAACCAATGACTCCAGAAACCACGCTGATCGACAGCGCCAGGTTTATCTTGATTAAGAGATAACAATTGATTATTCACGTACATTTGAGCCACTGATAAGACCTAGCACTACCTATTTCTTGCTTTAAAAATATAATATGAAACAATGTTCAACATGGCTGCTTTATTTATTTTTCATGATAAAGGACAGCTGTCATTAAAGTCTTGCCGAACTGCATCATCATTGGTTAACTTGTCTAATTGACAGAAAGACGGATTTTAAAGGTTCAACAAGAGATTTCACATATCAGGTGTAGCTAATAAATGTGCTTTTTGCACTGATGTAAAAGCTTTCTTTCAAAATATCCCCATCTGAATCTTTGATACAAAAATTGTGCAATTTCTAATTTGCTATTGGAGCAAATAGGAAATTCAACCTGTTTTTATATTGAATATAACCATATAAATATCACCTTTTGTTTTCACTTTTAAGACACTTCTGTAAGTAAAACGTACGAAATCTATTGAGTGTGTAATATATATGAAATCACTACATATCACAGAAAATATAATTGCCTTGAATCTCTCGTTGCACCTTTAAGTCTTTTGCATGAAAAGAAGCGCATTATGGTTGAAAAGTTATTGTGAGAAAAAGCAAAAAGTCGAGAAGAAAAAAAGTGAGAAAGAAATCTAAAACTAAAATATTGAGTACTCCCAACCAGGCCCACACCTTACCTGTAGAAGTAACCATTGTCCGGCGTACTCATTTGAAGTCCGGAAACAATGGTGAACAATAGGGCAATCGATTCAGTTGACTCTTTACGCAACATTAGTTTCACGCTTTATTCCGTAATCGTCTATGGAGCCCCGGACTATGGCTCCCACCGGACTATATCTGCTTTCACACCGGCACGTAATTGTTAAAAAGACGAACACAATTTCAAAAGAAGACCGAGAAAAAGAACAAATGTAATGATCCATACGCAGTTGATTAAACCATCGTAATCACGCTTTACCCCTCAGTTGATTTCTCGCCTTCTACTGAATGATTGCATTGAGGGAAATAATTGGAACACAAGACAGAACTGACATCAAGCTTACTATTTCTCTATTAAAAACCGTGGTGATGCATTGTCACGGGAATTGAATTGAGAATTAACTTTAAAAATTATCAATACGTAACATTGCTTAGCAATAGTCCAGGCCCTGCCCTACAGACCCTTACACACTTGCCAATGGAGAGAATTTGAAATTTGAGTATCATATGCGTATCATATACACAGTCCAAAATTCAGGCCAGTGCACAACCTCTGTTTAGTGGAGAAAATCGAAATCCTAATTCGCAAAAACCAAGGTGTTATAAACAGGAGAAGAGAAGTACTTTCCAAGTGTCGCCATAACAATAAGGTGCCCAATCGTGCGAAAAATTCTAATCACTGCATGGAACAATAAGAAGGAACCACGACTTTCACCATCCGATTTTAATCTGTTTTCTCATCCACCCGCACAAAAAGAAGGCATTCAACAGCAAACCCTTTGATCGTAATCCATCTGCCGCAATCAATGATCGGCGAGCAATCATTACTGGAGAATTTTGTATGAACACGTAAAAGTGTAAAAGTATAGATGAGTTGACATGTGACGTCAACGCCAGGCAACGAACAAAGCAATGGCCGGCAGTATGCGTGAGCACCTGCAGGGCTTGTGCTTTTAAAATTCGCGCTCAAGCAGGCGTGCAAGGCTATTGAATGCTGTAACTGTATAGGCATATTCTTCGCACCTCTAACATGTCAGTAGACCAGGTGCTAACTTGTGTTTGTAAACATTGATGTCAGTCACCTCTACAGGGTGAGTCAAAAAAATTGACCCTGATTTTGTCCGCCATTTTGAATTTGTAAGTAACATATATCAAATATTTGTGGTATCATCTGAAAGCTTCGTTCATTATCTTTAATTTGCTGCAAAGATCATTCACATCGGTTAGGTATAGACCGAGTTACAGTAATTGTTTGAATCTAGTATAGTAGTCTGTTTTGCGCTCTGTCCACGGATTCACATTAAAATGAACGGAGTTCACTGAAGGAAATCAGTGTCCAGAAGAAATTCGAGCTATTTATTGACTGCAGAATAAATGTGACGCTATTTAACTCCACAAAACTCAGTCACAATTTACCATCGATGCCCTCTTAACGTTTCTACGTCCTCATCACTCATAACAATAATTTGAAAAAATAAAGGAGCTTGATACATGTATCACTTTCTGGAAGAGTCAAATAAATCATACCGTATGAAGGAACAGACATCGGTGACAACATTTTGAGGTTCAAGGTATTGTCTTTATTTGAAGACCCAAATATGCCACATCTTGAAAATATGTTTCAAATAAAACTGACCATTTCACTGGCTTTTACACCGTTAAGATACCGCTTTATCTGACATAAACATATACATACCCTTATCAACATTTTGGGTAGTCATTTTGTTTAGTTAGCTGCCGTGCATTCGAATGGGAATCCGTGGACAGAGCGCAGAACTGACTACTTGATTCAAACGACGGTAGTTCGGTCTATACCTAACCGATTTTAATTATCTTTTGCAGTATTGAAATATATTGAAATAGTGTTTTCGGATGATATCACAACTGAATTAGGTAATTGGTTACATAAAAAATTAAAATGGGGCACACAATCAACGGGTCAAGTTTTGTTGACACTCACCCTGGATCTAGCATACAAAAGCTTCAGGTTTGGTAGAGTAATTATAGTCCGCCGTACCATATCCCGGCTATCACCGGTAATCATAGGGTACTCAATTACAGATGACCTCTTTCACGCGACATTAGTTTCACTATTTAGTAATATTCCGTTATAGTCTATTGCCGCCCTGACTGGTGCTCCCGCCGGACTATACTGCTTTCACACCGGCTAATCTACCGTAGTGGCAGGAGCATACTCTAGTATCTCATGGTGGTTTTTGTATCAATATTTGTCCAGAGCTACAAACTCTTAGAACCACTAATTGACAGGGTCCAGGAACAATATTTTGGTTGGTATCATAATTCCCACTGACGCCGAAAAATGCTGAAATGGCCACGACCCCTTTTTTGGCGGGGTCAGACCCCCTTTTTGAGCGAAAGTACTACTGAACTGATCTACAGAACCCGTTGGACCTAGAGGTTGAGAGAGACCACTCAATGTGCGGAATGACTCCTTATGGGGGTCCGTAACTACATTTCTATTCCAAAAGTCAAGGTTTTTAAGGATAATTGTCAAAAACTGATTTCACCATATTGCGGCACTATATTTTAATGAATGCATAAGGTTTCATGCCAAACAGGAAGGGAATTCACCATCCACCTTGGATTTTGCTCTAACTCTCTCCTCAGGAATAATTGTTGTGATAACTAAGGGTAGTTCACAATAGAAAATTCATATTCCTTTCTCTCAATTACAGCCGTCAAAATGTTGTGACTTTGACAAAATTGGTAATCTTAGGCGAAAACCGTGCATTTTTTACAGTGCTGTTTAAACAGTGTATTTGCTCCACAACTAAATCATTGCTGACATTTATAGTCCCAGAGCTATTGAATTGAACGCATTGGATTTCAACTGGGAGTCCACTTTTTGGTGATTGAAATGCTCAAAAAGTTCAAAACCAAAAGCACACATTTAGGTGGGTTAGGTCCACTTTAGCAAAAAAGTCCACTTTCCGAAAAAGTCCCCTTTTTCGAAGTCCCGGCACCGCCCCCCCCCCAAAAAAAAAAATCCGCGTCCGCCCTGTTTAAAGACCCTTCAGCAGCAAGTTCAAAATGCTGCTGAAAGGGTCTTTAAATGATCTAAAGCCTAACTGCAATGCTTGTGACCATGAAACAGACAAAAATGAATGATGGTATGCATGGAAAAACAAACTAAAATAACCTGAACTTACACGGCACGCCGTGGTGGGAATAGCGACTTCTATCGTGTATTTTTCATTTTGTAGGGCCTAATGGCAAGGGTAAAACTGCTGAAGGATCTTTAAAAATTAAATAATAAAAATGCACTAACTACATGCCGGTTCCATGAAGCAGGCTAAAAATTTCATGACCCCTAAAAGTTGGGCCCCCCTTTTGTGGTTCAAATGAAAAAAGTCGCTAAAATTACCCATTTTTTTACGCCGCACTACCATTGGCGTAGCCAATGGAGGAGGGGCAGGGGGAAAGCTTCCCCCACGCACACTAAATCGAGAAGGGGAGCCAAAAATCGAAACGAAAAAGGAATACAAAAAGAGAAAGAAAAAAGAAGGAAGAAGAGAAAGGGGAAAGAAGAGAGAAAAGAGGGAAATAGGGAAGAAGAGAATGGGCAAAGGAGAGATGAGAAATGTGGAAGAAAGAGGAAGGAAGAAGACGGAAAAGATGGAAATGTGGAAATTTGTGCTCTTAAACACTCATTTTTAGCTTCTAAAATGGCAAAACCCAAGATCTTACGAGTCAGGTCAGGTTTCATATGTCAGGTCAGGTTTCCTTTGAGGGCCTGCTACTGGTATCCTGGTAACCAGTACTACCTGTCCCAGGGCCGATTTGTCGGCGGCTAAACCGTCACCCCCATCGGATTTCTGATGAGGAGGGTAGCTGGTTACCCTGGTAGAATGAAAAAGAAGATCTACCTACAAGGGCGTCAGCTCTGGAGAGCTAATGGCGGCCATCCAGCACATGCTGCCTTGCATGGTGGACGTGGTTGCCCAAAGGCTAGGCCCACCGCCGAAAACTGTGGATTGACGTCAGGAAGGGCATCCGGTCAATTATCTTTTGCTCCAATAAATCCTCACACAGCAGTATTGCTGAGTGAGGTGTATCCGGCCACCCTCGTTTACGGGGACAAAACCGGATTTAAAACTTTGGTATAACTAACTAACTTACGAGATCTCCGCCCCTAGGACCCCACCCCACGTACATTAATCATCCCTCCTGCAAGTACAAGAATCGGAAAATCTCTTTATTCTTGCCCCCCCCCCGAACAAGGTCTGGCTACGCCACTGCGCACTACGAGCCGCATGGTACGGGTAGAGATACGTACCGTAATGTAATTAAAATGTCGCTTGATAATCTTTATGTACAAATTAAAATGTGAAAAAATCTAAATTACAAAACAATTTCAATAATACTGATATCTTTAAAGAGTGCTCTTTAACTTTAAGATGCAATAAAGTCTCTCTCCCTACAACATGGCTCGTCGTCTCAGTTTTCAGTTTGGGTAATTTAGCGACTTTTTCATGCGGCCCACGGAGGAGGGGCAAGGAAATCTTTGATATTTTGCCTGTTTCATGGTGACGGGCATGCAGTTAGTGCTTCAGCATTTAACTCTGCTATTAGGTCCCTATAAAATGAAAAAAAAAATATATTTCCACTTTATGATGGGGTCATTTTGACCCCTCCCAATGAAAACGAAAGGAGTAACATTAAAATGCCGATGATATCCCAGTTGAGATCCAAATGGTCAATAGTTCTGTGCAATACAAACGCCATAACTAGCTATAACTGATTGAGTTTTGGAGCAAATACACCGTTATAACGGCACTTAAAAATGCACGGTTGTCACCTAGTACCTATATTATATATTACGCAATTTTGCTCAAGGTCACAACATTTTTACGGGCTACCGTTTGAGAAATATGATTTTTCTGTTTGTGACCTACCCTTAGTTACCCTAACAATTATCCCTGGGGGGTTTTTTTTTTTTTTTTTTTTGAGCAAAATCTGGTGAACTCCCTTCCTGTTTTGGCATGAAACCTTATGAATTCATTCATAATTGTATAGTGCGCTATATGGTGAAATCAGTTTTTTGACAATTATCTTAAAAGCCTTAGACTTTTGGATATAAAAATGTATTACTGAACCCCCATAATGTGGCCATTCAGCAGCTTTTACCCTTGCCATTCGGCCCTACAAAATCCCACCACGCGGCGTGCGACGTGCCGTCTAAGTTCATGTTATTTTAGTTTGTTTTTGCCATGCATACCAGCGGGGGGATCTTCATTTTTGTCTGTTTCATGGTCACAAGCATGCAGTTAGTGCTTTTAGGTCATTTAAAGACCCTTCAGCAGCATTTAACTTTGCTGCTGAAGGGTCTTTAACTTGACTTTAACTTAAAGCGGCACTGGCACATTTTCACAAAATATGAAATTTCTTCAATTTGCTCTCAAATGATAGTCTAGGCCATTGGAAGAATAGAGATATATTTTACACATAAAAATAACATACCCCAAAACAGATAGGGACATTGATATGAGGATAAAGACATCCAGGTAATTTGTAGGCCAACTTTCAAGTTTTCCATAACTTTAATCAACAAATGTGTATATTACATGAATAAATTTTTTGACCCGTACTCACTGATATTAAAACCACAAAGGTTATAGACCGGTCAAACAGTGTGCATAGCGTGAGAAACATGCATACGGAGTGCGTGTTCTTGTGTTAAAAGCCATTTTCGTCGTCTGCTGAATTTAACGTCGCCGGCGACGCTAAATTATAAAATCGTTGTTTACCCATAAGGAAGCTGATTTGGTCTTAATCATTTCGGGTGAGGGCTTTTGAATATGAAAGCTTTACAACCACGCAAAAATATCGATTTTGAAAAATCTTGAGGGCGCACTATTTTTCAAATGTGCCAGTGTCTCTTTAAGTCCCTATTAAATGGAAAACAATATATTTTCACTTTACGATGGGCCATTTTTGACCCCCCCCCCCATGAAAATGAAAGGAGTAACATTAAAATGCTGATTATATCCCAGTTATAATCCAAATGGTCAATAGCTCTGTGCAATACAAACGTCATAACTGATTGAGTTGTGGAGCAAATACAATGTTATAACAGCACTTACAAAATGCATGGTTTTCACCTAATATTACCCAATTTTGCTCAAAGTCACAACATTTTGACGGGCTGTCATTTGAGAACGGAAAGGTATATGAATTTTCTATTTGTGACCTGCCCTTAGTTATCCCAAAAATTATCCCTGAGGAGAGTTAGAGCAAAATCCAAGGTGTATGGTCAACTCCTTTCCTGTTTTGGCATGAAACCTTATGAATTCATTCATAATTGTATAGTGCGCAATATGGTGAAATCAGTTTTTTGACAATTATCTTAAAAAACCTTTGACTTTTGGATATAAAAATGTATTACTGACCCCCCATAATGTGTCCATTCCGCACATTTTGAGTGGTCTCTCAACCTCCTAGGTCCAACGGTTCTGTAGATACAGTCAGTAGTACTTCGCTTAAAAGGGGCGTGACCCCCAAAAAAGGGGCGTGGCCTTTTCAGCATTTTCGGCGTCAGTGGGAATTATGTTACCAACCAAATATTGTTCCTGGACCTTCAATTAGTGGATTCCTGAAGAGTTTAGCTCTGGACATATATTGCATACAAAACCACCATGAGCTACTAGAGTATAGTCAAAATTACTATTGCAAAGTTACAAGGCTATCAGCTTTAGGGACGCACCATTAAACTTAAAGTGGAGGGGGGTATTTGGAAGTTTGGGTTAGGGCAATTTTTCCATGGCTTTTGGAGGCATTTTTTCCCCTTCAAGTCATAGATTGGATTTTTTATGCCTATACCTCAGGACGTGTGTTTTTTTTTTTTTTGTTATGTTTTTAGGCAGCGGGTTAATACATACATTTATATGTCAGCCCCTGCATATTGGGGCCGGGTTTTAGCTAATAGCCATGGCACCTCGCAAGTAGCGCGCAGGGTGAGTTGCGGAGAGGGGTGGGTGCGCAGAACCCCTTGCAATCTTCGCTTTCCAAAACACATTTTCCCATGCAAATTTGATCAAAACAATTTAAAATTTCTGAATGTGTTCACTTTGTAATGCTTATAATGGTGTATATTTTGTATGAGATCAGTGATGCTGTATGGGAGTGAGACGTGGTGTCTGAGCGAAAATGATTACTTCTACTACTACTACTGGTATGATCAGTTTTAAAAAGTAAAATATAGTTGATGGGTTAAGTTTGGTTTGAATGAAGCATAAAGTGTTCATGCAGAGTTGGTATACAACAAGCTGTCCGGGAGTGGGGGAATCTTGCAATATTCGCTTTCCAAAACCCATTTTCCAATGCAAATTTGAAATAATGCTTGTAGGTATGATCAATGGTTTTAAAAAGTGAAATATAGTTGATTGGTTAACATTTGTTACATGCAAAGTGTTAATGGGTAGTGCATAAGCTGCCGGTGTGAGTGCAGACAAAATGGAGAACCCTTGCAATGTTCACTTTCTAAAACACATTTTGTCATGCAAATTTGATGGTAACAATATTATTTTATAATGCATGACCAACCGTTTTGCAAAGCAAAATCAAATTGTTTTAGTTTTGCCTGTAATGGCCGCAATGCAGCCATGTCCCGCGTAAGCGGTGCGGGTACGGGTGCGGGCGAAACTTAGGAGTATTTAGTTTTCAAGGCATATTTTCTTCTTAAAGAGACATGAGGAGATTTCCAGAAAGAAGCGCCCCCAATTTTTTTCGAACCCGGTTTTTTTGCATATTTGGAATGCTTTCCACTGTATTAGATCACACCTGAAGTGAATAAGCCGAAAACGCCGTCTTTATGTAATAATATGATGATTTGGTACTTTCTGTCGTGCACGACAGAAAGTCAAAGCACGGTGTTCTATGGGGACAATTACGATAGTCAAGCAAGTCCAAAACAAGGTTTGCTGTTTTTTTGTACTTGTTTGTCCAATAAACCTTCGGAACGTTATTGGTAGGTGGTCTATAATTGATTCTGTGCAATTTGAGAGAAATTCGTATCCTAAAACAAATCTCCTCCTGTCACTTTAATAGTTGATAGACCCAATTTAAATTGCAAGTTAATGATAAAAATAGTAAAATAGGCTTCTTTGAGTAACAGTCTGAAAAAATAAACTTAACTGGTGTAAGGCTAATTTTTGAATGAAGACGTCAAAGTTGGTGCACGGGCCGTTTCATGCGTAGAATTGGTCGCAACGTTCAATGACAAATTTTTCGTCATTTCTCAAACCAAGAGTCGTGTTGAAGCCTTCTCGCGGCGGCCCTGTTAATGTCACATCACCTGTTGTGGCTAACTGATTCAACAACTTAAGTCCAAACATCGTGTTTTAAAACACCACAGTGGGCATCTTGAAGACCCGCCCTCGGTTCTAGGCGGCTGAGCTGCTCACAGAGGAGCTTTCCTTATGGCAAGCACCATAGTTTGTGTCCTGCGGCTGGGCGTTGGGGGTCTCGCCCATGCTGAGCGTGACATCATCTTACAGCTCTCCAGGGAGGGCGGGGTGAATATCATCCTCCTCCAGGGGACTCGCTGCGAGTCTGGAGAGGGGCTGCGGATCGAGGGTTTTGGCCTTGTTTGCTTCATTCCGCACGGCAGGCGTAGGATCGCTTCCTGTGTGAGGCAGGGCATGCAAGTGAGATCAGCCCTGCGGTCTTCAATGAATTCGCCGATCCGGTGGATGACATTTGAAGCAATGGGAGCCCACTTCGCCAGCATCTATGGGCCACCACCAGCTGAGGGAGACTTCAACTCCCTTCCAGTAGTTCAGCGGAGCTCCTTCGTCTGCGGAGATTTCAGCTGTAGAAATACAGCATGGTGATACTCCAACACTGACAAGAATGGCAAAGCGGCTCTTGAATGGATTGAAGCCCAAGACCTCCAACTGCTGTTTGATGGTAGGGATCCACCTACCTTCTATTCAAGCAGTCATGGGACATGGACCTGTCCCGACCTGTCGGCAGTCACCAGCGGCGTCCGACCCCGCTGCGGTCCCGTTGGAGCGGTCTTCATGGACCTAACTGCTGCGTGCGATGCAGTCTGGCATCGGGGTCTCTGCCTAAAGCTACTCGGAATCTTCCCTGATGTCGGGCTTGTCAGGTTCATTGTGCTGCTCATCCGGGGCAGGTCTTTCGTCCTGGGGACATCGGGTGGGCAACGCAGTAGAAAGCGCGGACTTCGGGGTGGTGTCCCACAGGGTTCTGTCCTGGCGCCCGGTCTCTTCGGCATCTACGTCTCGGATGTGCCGGAGGAGATTGTTCGCGGTGCTCCTGCGCAGACGACACGGCACTTGGAATAGCTGCTGATTACTTTGAGTCCTTAGAAACAGTGTTGCAGAGAGACCTAATCACTGTAAGCCAATTCTTCCACCGATGGCACTTGAGACTCAGCAAACCCGGGACCGTCAGCTCTGTTTTCCACCTTGCAAATCGATGCGCAAAAAGAGAACTAAACATCACTCTAGATGGAGAAAAACTGTCACATGACCCAGCGCCGAGGTGCCTTGGCGTCACGGTGGGCCGCGGCCTTGCTTTCAATCGGCACGCCAAGGCGGTCGCTGCCGGGCGCAGTCTCGTGTCGGCCTCCTCGGGAGGCTCGCGGGAGCTGGATGGGGTGCATCTTTTGACACCTTGCGTGCATCGACTGTTGCCTTGGCGTGCTCCGCCGCTGGGTGCGCTGCACCAGTGTGGGGTCGCGGCGTGCATTCGCACAGGATTGGTGTCGTTCTGAATGATGCAATGAGACTTGTTAGTGGTTGCCTTTTGGCGACGCCTGTAGAATACCTTCCAATTCTGTCTGGCATAGCACCTGCAAACCTTAGGAGGAACCTTCAGATGATCAAGCTCGTCAAGAAATGTGATGAACCTGGTAGCCTAATCCCACCACCAACACCCTTTGAGGATCAGAGAATTCCACGGAATCACTTTGCTACCCAATCCATGACACTGCAGTCACAGTATCCCTATCGATCATCCTGGATCAATGACAGATGGTATGAGCAATGGTCATCCTCTACTTTGAACCTAAAGCAGTTTGTGGACAGCCCATCTAGCAAGCCCAAAGGCTGTGACCTTGATGGGAAAGCATGGGTCAACCTCAACAGGCTCAGAACTGGCGTTGGTCGTACAAAGAACTTCCTTCACAAGATCGGAGTAGAACCTTCACCAAACTGCGATTGTGGAGAGCCACAAACCATTAGCCACATCACAGATGACTGTGAGGTCTACAAGTCCCCAAGAGGAATTCCAGGCCTGATCAACCTGGATGATGAAACTATCAGTTGGTTAAAGACGGATCTTCCACTGTGATTTTGGACTTGCACGAAACCAAGAGAAGCCCTGCACTTAGGTCTGTAATTACTTTTGGAATAGGAAAGGAGAAAAAAGTGTGCTTACAAAACCTGGCATATGATCCATATCTAGCGTATTTTTCAGTCGATTTCTTTCATTTTTTCAACACATGAAAGTATATTAGATGTGTTTTATAAAAACAACAACAATCTATGCATTAAGGTGTTGGCATCATGATTTAAATGGGCCGAAGAATTTCTTTAAAATTTGATATATAGTACATTCATTTGTGCTGATAACAAATCAGAAATAAAAAATATGGCTCACCATATTCGTTTTTGAGAAAACAGACTTTCCAAAAATACATTTTTGCTCAAAATTTTACATTATTTACCACGCAACTCTATGGGAAAATGTGATTTACCGACACTAAAGTGCTCCAAAAAGATAACAAAGGGGCCGAACGTTTTTCTGATTTTCACATATGTTTAGGTCTATGTTGCATACTTGAAAATACCGAAATAAAAAAAGTTTTCCTGAAAATCGTCGGAAATGGGCATTTTAGAGAGAAATTTCCGTCTTCACTAGAGACGATGCGTCTCGCGTTATTTTACGCCTATATGTCACGCAGCAAAACAAAAAATGGGTGCGTGAAAGGTGAGACGCGTAATTAATCAGGCTCATTCTTAGACAAGTCCTAGCAACATCAGAGTTCTACGTGATTTTGCAAACGCTTTACAAATTCGCGTAAATGCAGGAGTGGAAAATCGCTCATGAATTTTTGCGCCCTAAAATCGCAAACGAATACACGCTTGCTCATCTCCGAGTTTATTAAAGTCGGCTTGCGCGTACTCCTTAGAAACCAAATCATAATGCCAACACCTTAAGTTCATCTTTAATCCTTGCATATTTTTTATTCACATAATAGAGTATTTTCCAATGCAGGTAACGGGGCATTTCTTCGGTGTTTCCACAGGGCAAGTTTTTTTAACCCTCTTATAAGGTGTGGGTAGTTCTTTTTTACTAGAAAGTGGGAATTTTGAAATCTAGTGGTGCATCCCATAGTGCCCAAGACTACCCAGTGTGAGAAATAAAAGATGAAAGTTTGACTAAAGAACGTGTTGACCCGGGGGGAGTCTTGGATTTCGGTTGGATACCCATGCTCGTTCTGGGAGTTCTGAAAGTGACACCTAACGGGACCAATTTGCTGTGAAATTTACCCCTATTTTCAAATCATAAATAGAATATACAGGGTGAGTAAAAAAAAAAGTACAACCAAATTGAGCGATTTTTCATGGAAAAGCCTCTGCACTATTCATATATTTTCTTCTTGTAGTACATTTCATGTTTTGTTAGCTCCCATATAAAAATTACGGCATTAAAATTGATTAACGCATTCAAAAGTTACAGTTGCGGAAGTGAGAGTACCCGATATGAAAGACCGAACAAGTTACACGCTAGAGTAAACTCTTGGTTTTAGGTTCAGTTTTGGGATTTGCAGCATATCCTCCATTAATTACACATTTGGAACAAATGTCAGAGAATACCAGTGGCGTAACAAGTCTGTGGGCTAGGGCGTGGGAGGGGGAGTGGTAAGGGCGGGATCAGCACTCAAAATTTTTGCCCTTCCCTGGCACCAATCGAGTCATGAAAAGTCATAAATTGATAGGATTGACAGGTTACCGTGTTCATCTTGCAAATGTGTTTTAGTGATGCCCCAAAAGGTAAATGGTTCCCATCGCCTTGTCCTCCCTCCCCAATGAAACGTATGGTAAATCGTTGGGTTTAAGACTAAAATGAAAACCGATATCCCAACTAATATTTAATGAAACACTTTTGGGACAATTGCAGCATCTTTTCATTTTATGGTCTAAAATGCATTAACCTGTTAGCTGATCCCTAGTCAAATTACCATAAAATAATTCATCAAGTCTATTTTATTTCAAAAACATGTAAAATAATCAGAATCTCTTCAATTTCAAGCCTTTTTTGAAAATTCAAGGGATCTATATAGCTCTAGTTTAATGCTAACCATGTGCGGCTTATATACGTGCGTCCTATGATTGGGCAAGAACGCGAGTTATTCACACACACATATATATGTACGAATCTGGATAGCTCTAGTTAGTTCGTGCAAAAATTTAAGGTTGTTTAGAGCTTGCCTAAGACTTTACACGGAAGGATTTGAAGCTTGTACTTAGAATGAAACACTGACTAGAATGAAAACTGCTAGGGGTTAAGGGAGGAGGAGGAGGAGGAGGGGATATAAATAATCACAATAGCTAATCTGAAGACAAAGGAAAAAGCAATACCTCTGAACAAGAAACATTAAAAATTACTTTTGAAATAATTGTGAAATTGATTAAAAAAACATGTTGTGGCAATATTAAAAATAAAAGATGTTTGGAGGCTAGCTCACACATTTTCAATAATTTTTTGATAAGATTTTCCTACTGGACTCAGCCGGACTCATTTTTTTGAGTCCGAATCCACTGGGGTTGAGTCCAAGTCCGAGTCCAGCAGATACGAGGGTCCTAGTCCATGGAGCCTGAGTCCTAGTCCATGGGGCCTGAGTCCGAGTCCATGGGGGCCTGAGTCGAGTCTGAGTCCGAGTCCACAAGCATGGTCCGAGTCCGAGTCCAGTTCCGCGACTCGGACCACCGATTTGAGTCCGAGTCCGGCTCGCACCTCAAACTCTGTTTTTCCTATATTTTGGTATCATTAAAAACCGAATTATACCCCTAGGGGACTAGAACTTGATTAATGTGAATTGGATACCCTCGCGAAAGTCCCGCATTTGCAGGCTAAGTTCCTTTTTTTTTGGATGAGCATGGGTATCCGATCAATCCAAAGCGCCCCCCCCCCACGGCGTGTTGAGCGGTTTCCATGAAAGCCGCCATGTTTGAGTATTGTCTTCCAGCAGCATCGCGTGCTGATTCGATGACTCCCGGAGGACCCCGAATCTTTACGCAATGAAGAAAGAACCAACGAACTGAGATTTTCTCGAGCGAGGAAATTCGGATTTAGATGATCCTCCGAAGGGCCGCTTGTGAGGCTATAACTACAATTGCAATTCTTGGGCGGCAGATGAATGGTTAAAGCAAATGGATCGTGGCTTCCTTCTTATATCTTCTTCCAAATCCACAGCTATGTATATTGTAATGTTAAAAAATCCATATTAAATATAATATCAGTTTATCCGATGAGTGAACCACAAAGATAAAAAGCCATACCAAAACATTATGATTGTTGTATGTTATATGTTCTTTGTCGTATCCGGCCCTTATTCTGCCTTACAGTCTTACCCTTTACTCATGATACACTTTTTCCAAAGGTACACTACTTCAAAATCTATTTTATCTTGGAAGATTATTCTAGGCTTATGCGAACATTGCAATTTTGGGGCTGTAAAATATTGGTATGATCTTTCCATTAATATTGTTCAATTGCAAGATGATCTTATTAGGTATTCAAAACGTGTTGTATTACTTTATAACGCATTTGGATGAGTGCCCCCAATTCTCCCCCCCCCAGAGATTTTTGCACAATTCCATTTTCTAATTGGCTAGTAAAACTATTACCCGTGAAAAATAAAGCTCGAAATTCTCTGGTCGCTAAAGAAATGTTGTTGATAGATAGCTAATCTCCGGCGATTCCCGATAATAATCAACGGCTGTGTGAAACGTCCTTCCTTTCAAGATAAAATAAACGGGGAAAGAGCCGCGTTATGCTCGTGTACGATATCCATTAGTCGTTCCGTCGGTTCAGAACAGTCATAAAGTTCGAGCTCTCTTTTCGTGAAGGTGGTAGCACTTATCTAAGGACTGGCAATTGGCGGTTATGAGCTCAGAAGTTCAGTTAAATTATAATCGGAGATCCCAATTGTTTTGAGCACTTTTGAGCATTACCCTTTACGCTATAGTTTATTGTGCTTTAACTACATGCACACCTCTTAGTTTCTTACATTTAATTTCTGTTTGAATATTCGATTTTCATTTGAATTGTTCTCGTATAAATTGCTTTTTACGGTAAAGAGTCAATTCTGTTATTAAAGTCATATAATTTGTCATCGTATTGGCTTTAATTTGTAATAGTAAAGCTATCGTATTGGCTATAATTTGTCATCGTATTGGCTATAATTTGTCATCGTATTGACTATAACGTCATCGTATTGGCTATATGGATCTCTTGGGATACCAGTACACCTTATCGTAGTCAATTTCTTCTATTTCGGTAGCTTCCATTACTCTACTAATCCCCAAAGCACGCTTCACCACAGGACCTGCCTCCTCGTAAATCATTTTTGGGGTTAGTCTGGCACCCTCGGGGCTCCTAATAATAACAACAAATATAGTAGGATAATGTGATTAGTAAACGTAATCGTCACACCGGTTCTTTTTATTAAAGAGACATGTTAATTGTTTTTATATAAAATTAAAAACCAAACAAAACAGAACAACAAAAACAAACAACCGGCAAATAACAAAAACAAAAACGAATAGAATTTTGCGGTTCTCGGCTTTCGCGCTCGTTACATTCAAAGAATATAAGCTGTGGGCCGCCCAGCCTATCTTACAACTTGACATCACATGACCTTTGACATTGGCACGTGACCTTTGACCTCATCAACAAATGAGGAATCCCATATTGCACATATGACTCAAGTTTGAACTTCAACTTTAAAAATATAGGTAAATTTACATTTTGAGCCTATTTTCAACTTGAACATGCTCTGTGGAAGACTTTACCTACAACTTACAAGGATGGTGTATGCATTCGAGAGGTTTCATATAGAAGTCCCGAGTATGCAAATGATCTGTTACCATTCCGTCTTGCGCTACTGCACAACATCATGCAGGTCATCCCAGAAAAAAAATCCTTAAACAAAGAGTTAATTGGGCGAAACTCTGTGCTCTATGTAAGAGTTCCATATGTACCCCTCTTCGAGATTCTACATATAACAAATTATTTTTTTTAATTTTTGGCCTTAGGGTTAGGTTATTTGTTAGTGTAAGGCCATAAAGGCCATAAAGTAGAAACTGTAAGCTTAATGGCATTTCTTCAGTCATGCCTCATTGAACAACATTGCTTTGAAAATGGCATGTCAAAACTTACATGTGACAGTAGAGGTATGAGGATCGTTTTTATATTTTTTTTTTAAATGAGTAATATGAACAAGATTTATTTGATGTTTTAGTACTTACCTGAATTATACACCAACACCTTCAATAATAATGTCCGCCCTCTCGATACAAAGTCTGCAATGACGTCGCATGTCAGCCACAGCCGCTCTGACCATTGCAGGATCATCATGTAAGACTACCTCATGTTGAATGCGGGCTCGCTAATCCTGACGGTCCTGATGGACTGGTGCAAATTTTGTTCTTCAAATATAAGAACAAGTTACAGGGTGTCATATCAGGTGACCTGGCGGGCCATTACACAGCATGACTCAAGGCTACAACTCTGTCCTCAAAAATTTCACGTAGGCGATTTCTAACAGCAATAAGTCAGTGGGCAGGTTTACATCCTGTGACCACCACAAATGTCGGAAGACACCATTTTGTTGCCGTAGGAAATGCAGTTCAAGTTCAAGCACAGCATCGTGGTTAAAAGGTCCAGGAAATGCAAATAGAATTGATGTGGTTTGTGTCAAGTCTACAAGGAGGGACGAGAAAGCATTCAATATTTGGGTTGGTGATGACATCATTAGTGAAACTATTGATTTTTCAGAGAGTAACAGAAAATTCCAGGTGACTGGTATGAATCTATTCATGGCACTGACTGAAAATCAATAGTTTCACTAATGATGTCACTGGTAGTGTATTCTTTTTTGTGGCCCTGTTTATTGGAATGGAATGCCCCGTAAAGATTTGGTATAGGTTTATCATCTCATTTCCTGGGGCCTTTAATCATAAGCTTGCTCGTTGACACTTCTTTCAAAAAAAAGAAGGCCCAATAAGAACTCCATTGCCACACAGAAGTATCAGACTGTAAGTTTCTCTTGACTTATGTTTTTATCTCAGCTGGGGCATACTCAATGACGCTGTCGTTGTTAACCTCAACAATTGTTTGCCAGATAAGCAACAAAATAAGCAGTCCATGTCACAAGTGAGCTTAAATGCAACAAGTGAGTTTTGACATGCCATTTTCAAAGCAATGGTGTTCAATGACTTTGAGGCATGACTTGAATAATGCCATTGAAACGTCATTTAAAAGCTTACTGTTTCAGCTCTATAGTAAAATAATAATATTATAATCATAAAGCACATAGTTTCGTCAAATTAACCCTTTGTTCAACGATTTTTGCTTGGACGCCCTGTAGAATTACGCAGTCGAAAAACCTAGGCGTTGTGCGAAAAGGCCTCTGTACTATGCTGCATGAAATCAGTACCTCATAAAACTTAGGCGCTGTGCTATGGTATCAACCGTATTCAGTATGGGTATTGAAAGAATGTAATTTCGAGTATTTCACCCCTATCGATAGCTCTAATTTGCTCAATGTCTTACGTCATTATATTAGTCAAAATTGTCATGGCATTATGCATGTTGAATTCAATTCAACTAGGCCCCAAACCAACTCGGCCTCAGCAACCCGGTGTAAAGAAACACAGTGTCCCCCATGATAGAGTGTCCTAGCTACTATAGGAACATGTACGGAATAAACTGTGACCTTGTAGACGAGGCTATTTGGGTACAATGCTCAAACAAATGATGCATACAGCACTCAATGGAGAACACAATAGACAGATGGGTGGTAGGACACTCAGTCACGCGGACACTCTATTATATGATTAGATACCTGACCCAAGTCAACTGAGATCATTCTACGATACCACATTGTAAAAGAAAAACATTTTTAAACATTCAAATATCCGACCAGCTATACTAGGCGAGCCAAGTCTTGTTTTCTAATGATAATATGTAGCCCAAAGAACTTTGCTTTATAATATATCTCATAAAATGACCATAGGTGTTAGTTGCACTACGGGAAACGCAACTTAATTGTCAGCAGCGGTTTCATTTTTTTTATGCAACACAAGTATGTGTCAGTATCACTAACGTAGTTCTCCCAAAAATACAAGCAGGCATATGGAAATTGATTAATTTTGTATCTGTATAACTCAAAAGTATGTGCCTTCAATTTTGCCCCAAATGGCGCCAACGATCATTTTGTAAGACACATTATGACGTATTGGCAGTCTACATTAACATAATTATTCAAAGTTCTTTTGGCTACATATCATCAGTAGCGTAGCGAGCATGCAAGAGCGTAGCTGCCAAGTATCTAATGTGGAGTACCCTATGTCTGGACAGATACCTGCTGCCAACCTCCTTAAATCCAGAGAGAGTTTCTTAAGCAAAGTCCAACCTCTTGAAACAGTCTCAAAGGAGCTGAAGAGAGTCGCCTTGTGGAAAGAAAGACTTGCCATCAACCAAGTAACATCTATTGGTATTGAACTTGGTGAGCATCTCCCCACCTGGAGCTGACTCCTCTTTGGGCTGAATGGCGATACCTCAACAGAATGAGAACCCGAATTGACCGATCTAAGGATTCCTTGCATAAGTGGGGATACCTGGAAGCATATCAGGACACTACCTGTGGTTGTGGAACCACCACAGACAATGGAACATATCTTGGCCTGCCCACTTCTGGAGCAACAATGTAACAAACAAGGACCTTGCGGAATTAGTGAGCAGCCAGGACGTTGTAAAGCCCATCTCTGGCGGATTAATATTTGAGAAGCCACATTGTTTAAACACGATAAGAAGATCAGTAGAGTTCAACCAAATTTAGAGTATTACAATGGCATTGAAGAAAAAAAACGGAATAGTCGGATTCTGTTCAGAGAGACTCGCCATGTGTGTACCCATAACGCCGTTGTCCGTCGATCTTTGTCCCCACACATTAGTTATTAGAATCCGAATGTCACATTACAATAAGAATGTGATGAACCGTTTGAAACACGGCAGATACTCTGGATCCTGACAATGCCATTCCCATATCTAAATGGATGATGCACCAGCTTGAACAACTTATTAGGCAAGATAGACAATACCAATGATGTAAACCACAGTAAAAAGGGCTTTGGTCAATACCAACATGCCCGCAACAAACACAAAACAGACTAAATCACCAGAGTGTGTCGAAAGAAAAACAGACAGACCTAAGGACACACAGAACTTTCTAAATAAAGACAAGACAGATGGTCCAAAGACAAGACATATATGTCCCTAAAGGACACTACGATAGCTTTAAGACATGTACATATAATGTCTAACGACTGTAATTTTAAAGATAGATATATGTCATAGACAGTACAGATAGGTTCTCAGACAGTACCCGAGAACAAGTTTCTAGACAAAGGATTCCTAAAGGCACTGTCGAATCGATAGATCTACAGCAAGATTGTAGGTTAGAAAGAGACGGAGCAGTAATCAACAGCTGTCTACATGACCAAGAAAATGTTCAGTGCAAAGATCAAAATGTCTGATGGCCCAACAAGACAATCCAGTTTTTGACACATGCAGTAAACTGCCCCATCTCTTGCACGAGTCAGGCAAGACTGGCTCCCTTTAGTCAAATCAGTAACACAGAGTATTCTTTTGAACATGCTGATGAGGAAATAACAGAAACGTACCAACAAAGTTATGTTGTTATCCAGAGTCAATGTTTTTGGGGTGGATAATAATTTTATTAGGGCTGTTTTGATATTAGAGTGTATCGGTGCGCAATGGCTACAGAGCGCATACTCTGTAGCCATGGGCGTAGGCGTATGTTCAAGGGTATATGTTGATAAGATACTTTTGCCGGGGAAGTTTCTGGAGTTTTTAGTTTATGCACGGTAATTTAACAGAAGCATGAATTGATGTGAACTTCATATTTTTTTTTTTTTTTTCTTCATTTATCATGATATTACTAAGAATCTTTTGAACAAGGTTTAAGAGATTAGTTTTTAATGTCCCTGGTGACCCGTAGACGCCATCGTAAATGCATGTAGCAGTATCATCCAAAATACCGTTTGGAAATCCCCAAACCAAGCAGATCGTGTCCTACACCCTCCCTGTACAGCCACGTGATAGTCTCACATCTTGACCTTATGCTGTGACAACAGAGATACAGATGCTTGCTGCTTGCCGTATGTAGTTATAAACGGTACGAGATGAATAGTTTGGTGTCACGTGGTCATTACCAATCACGTGTCAGGTATCAGATAGATCATTTTGCTCTTCGGGGGCGACGCGATATAATAAGTCCGACGATGTTAATCAAGGTCTGTAGCATGACCTCTCTCGCCAAGTGCTCTTTATTTTTTTTCCAAAAGACACCGTGTATTATTTCTAAACAGTACAAAATTTAACCTTTCCTACTGATTCAAAAAACCGACGTACGATGACCATAATCGGTTGCTTTTTCCATGTAGGGATACGTACGTCATTTTTAACCTGAATGGGTCCCCCGAAGCAAAATAAAAACCAATCAATGCCGTGACGTCTTCAAATCTTATTTGTCCAAAAATTGTCTGTATTCCCATTAAATTTCCTTTTTAATTCAACATTCTGTATAGTTGTTCTTTAATATTAATATTCAATTGTCCTCGCATTGAATTGAAAAGATTGTCCATAAGTCTACAAACTGAAAACAAAGTCAAGCCGGCTAAATACCCTTACCGTGGACTGAATGAGCAAACGGATCCCCGTGTTAGTTTTAGCAGGCTACACCCACTTGCGCGCGGCTGCGGGGGTTATGCGTCTAGGAAAGTCGTGTCAAATCCTTATAAAGGTTCGCTATTCCGAAAATAGGGTTTGCTATTCGAATATTAAAGGGTTGCATTTCCGATTATTTAAAAGGGTTCGTTCTTTCCGAATCGTAATATGGTTCGCAATTTCCGAATTTCAAAAAGTTTCGTTATTTGTTTTCCGAATGATTTAAGAAAATGTTCGTTTTTCGAATAGCTAAATGGTTCGCTATTCCCCAAAACCTTAGTACAGTGTTCTTTATTCCGGACTTCAGAAAATGTTCGCTCTTCCGAATCATTTTTTAGTACTATTTTTGTTTTTTTTTAATGTTGTTGTTTTTAGGTTTTATTTAGTCTATATTTTATAAAATGTATGTTTATACATAGTTTAAAATTTAAATATTACGTAATTAAAAGTTGTCCTCAAATCGTTAAACCTTGTCCACGGGTTTTGCAACCAAGGTAGTTTGCACTCTTTTTTCAATTTTACCGAGATAAATGACAAACAATGTCAATGCCATATCCACTAATTGATTTGCAGGCTTTAAAATATCGAGACAGGAACCAAAAAATGTTGCTGCAAGCGAGAACAACTGTGGATTCCTTCTTCTCCGTTTTGATAACTCAATATCTTTAAAAATCAAATATCCAAGTTGTCACCTCTACGTTTAATAGCAAAGGGCATGCCTTTCTAAAGCTTAGAATTTTTTGGAATCTTGCTGGATTACACAGAAAAACACTCATTGTTTTGTAGCAAAATGATAAGTTGGCCCGAAGATTTTGACACATCGTGGTCTTCCAAATTATTTACACAATGTTGACTTACTAAGTTTCAGTCTTTCAGACACCCCGGTCCCAGACCCCCACGTATACACATTACAGCAAAGTCAGCAACTTTTACACGTAAACGTCATTAAATCGACGAGGTTTCTGCAACAGAAAAGGTCGATATTGCGCTGCAATACTTCTGAGAAGTCGATTGTCTACAATTCAGACCAGAACACAATGTCCTCATTATTAGGGCAGCTTAATAGAGAACAGGGGAGAGACGACAGCAAATGGAGTAGTCAGGAACTAAATATACGCTACTGTGGTAAAATACATACCAGCTCTAATGCAGTAAATTACCATTCTACTTACCATAGTATAAGAGCTGGCTTTTTATTTGCGCAACGCAAATAAATCAGAAAACGAGGTTCATTTTCTGGAATATTCGACTTCATTTGATCGAATACCGCCTTGTCTTCAATCCCGCATGGCACTGGTCCCTCCTCACTCTGCATGCCATCTAACACTATAGACTTTTCAGCTATTTTCAAAATTATCCACTTACGATTTTTCCGTGAAGTCATTTGCTCATAGGCATCTTTAACGCCGTTACTTACCTAAAAGAGAGAAAAAAGTATTTTCAGGAAATGTGTGAGGCTGTGAGCTAAAAAAAAAGGGAAACATTGGAGCACGTTCGAAGTTGGTGGTTACAAGTAACTAACAGAAATTAATGATTCTTTTTTTTAATAAACGAAGATAATTTGAAATTCCATATAACAAATACAAAGAACATTAATGTACAATACATACTGTAAAATATGACCTCTTTTTCATTTTGATAGTTCAGCTTTGCCTGTAATGCAATAACATATCGTAAATAGATTAATATATGTTAATATTTAATTATTATGTTATGATAAAGACTCGAACTAACCAGCGTGCATTAAAGCAATATTAGCACATTTTTTTGAAGAGCACCCCAATTTTTCAAGAAATTTGAGATTTTTACACGGTTGCATTGGTAACTGGCTAGTAAACCATGCCTGTGAATGGTTAAGCTCGAAAATGTCTGCGTCTCACAAACGAAGGAATTTTGTAATTAGAATAATCATTATCGGAATCCCCGATAATAATTCAACGGCTGCTGGAAACGGCCTTCCAATGTGAAATAGCCGGGAAATAGCGCCATGTGCGTGTCTACGCTCATCCATTAGTTGTTTTATTGGTTCAGGCAAATCAAGTTAGAGGTTATTTTCTCGAGGTGGCACTATTTCATCACGGACGGACATAAACGTAGCATTTCCAGCTCTGCCGTTAAGTCCAATCTGGGATCCAAATTCTATTTACAAAATTGCTTATTTTATGATAAAATACGCATTTTTTAGCATTCTCGTTCGTAGGTATAGTTTCCTAGACAATCACCAAGGTAACTGTGCCAAAATATTAAATTTTGAAAATTGGGGGCGCTCTTCAAAAAATGTGCCATTATTACTTTAAAGACAAAATTACACGGCGTGAACCCGGGCACTCTCACTATCGCGAAGAAACGTTACTGAACTAGACTACAAGGGGACGCATGTTACATTTAAAGAGACACTGGCACATTTGAAAAATAGTGCGCTCTCAAGATTTTTCAAAATCAATATTTTTGCATGGTTGTAAAGCTTTAATATAAAAAAGCCCTCACCCGAAATGATTAAGACCAAATCAGCTTCCTTATGGGTAAACAGAACGACGTTAAATTCAGCAGACGACGAAAATGGCGTTTAACACAAGAACACGCACGCCGTATGCATGTTTCCCACGCTATGCACACTGTTTGACAGGTTTATAACCTTTGTGGTTTTAATATCAGTGAGTACGAGTCAAAAATATTCATGTAATATACACATTTGTTGATTAAAGTTATGGAATACTTAAAAGTTGGCCTACAAATTACCTGGATGTCTTTATCATGATATCAATGGCCCTATCTGTTATGGGGTATGTTATTTTTATGTATAAAATATATTTCTGTTCTTCCAATGGCCTAGACTATCATTTGAGAGCAAGTTGAAGAAATTTCATATTTTGTGAAAATGTGCCAGTGCCGCTTTAAATAAGGCGACACACTTGCTCCTTTCATTTTCGTTTTCGTAGTGGATGTATTGAACCACTCAGCAGGCACCATGAATGAGAAGGGTCTCACAATTGGCATAAGATCTGGGCCTCAAAGTCAAGAGCACCTGACCGATCTAGACAATGCTGACGATGTTGCCTTCACTGCAGGGCTGATATCATGTACCCAAGATTTACTCACTGCAATCATGGACCTAATAGAGAGAAGGACCAACAACACACTAGTTTCAAAGACCCTATCACGTTGCCTTTTGTTATTAAATCCCATCATGATCCCATTTACCGGCTTAAGGTAATGCGATAATCACCCTCTCAGCAGGAGGGCTGACTGGCCTTCGCTCTTCGAGGAATACTGGGAAATTCAGCCCGCCTCAAATAGCATGATGTGAATCATGATGGCAAGAAATTGAAAGATCAGGAAAAAATTTGTTCTGAAATTAATGGAAAACGTCCCAATAGCATGACATTTCATCATTTAAGCTATTGCTATTTATTTATTTATTTATTAACCCTTGTCTACCTGAGCATTTTTTTTTATAACAACACACCGGAAGGGGGTACCACCCCCTTGAATTTTCTTTATTGAACATTCAATTCCTATAAATTTGGTACCTACAGTATAGCCAGGCCCGTACACAGGGGGGTGCGAGGGTGCGGTCGCACCCCCAAAATTCCACAAAAGGGGAAAAGGTCCACTTTTGCCGATTTTTTTAATAAAAAGTCAACAATTTCGAGAAATCATAACGAAAAAGTCCACTTTTTGGTGATGACATATTAAAAACGTCCAAAAAAGGACCATTTTAGCGGATTAGGTCCATTTTTCCAAAAAAGGTCCACTTTTTCGAAGAACCGCACCCCCGCAAAAAAAATCATGCATACGGCCCTGAGTATAGCTTCGAGTTTAATCTTTCCATTGGTATCAATATGTAGAAACCAATGATGACGTCACTATGACGTCATAAGGTAATAAAGTATGAAAATACTGCATATAGGAAGAAACATTGATATTTTGCAAATTTACTGGCTCATAAATAATATTGTAATACTTAAACATTTTCCATCGTGTATAGACATTATGACGTCATTATGACATGTTAGAATGTTGGTACTCATTTTGGTATCAAAGGAAGGAGAACCTGCTATCAATTGCAACTAAAATCAAATGTCTGTTATATTCCTGTGCCTTACTAGGCGTGTTGGTATTTCCCTCCAGAAAGGGGGGGGGGATTGCCACAACCTATCCATTACTTATGGATTACCCTTTACCTTTTCTAACAGTTACCTTTCGTATACCCCGGTAGTATTTTTTATGGGGGGCATGAAACGGAGCATAAAATGTCAATTGGCTACATTAACTCATTTGACCCCGGGGGGGGGTCTCAGTGGAAAAGGGTAGGTATATGTGCCGCCGATATGGGTCGCATTTTCACGCCTTACTATAACAATGGGTCGTTTTTCACACCAGGCTACTATAAAGATGGGTCACTTTTAGAGGTCATTGCTACTATATAAATGGGTCCATTTTTCAATTTTTGGTCGCATTTTACTATGAAAATGGGTCGATTTTTCCGATTTCCGCTCAAATCACAACGAAAATGGTTGATTAGAGATTTTTGGAAAGAGTTACTATGAAAATGGGCCGATTTTGCTAAGATTACTATGAAAATGGTGCGAAATTTCAAAGCCAACTATATAAATTTGTCGAAATTTTGGAACCAACTATATAAATGGGTCATATTTTTGTACAATTTGGTCACTATAAACATGGGTCGATTTTTTTACCCGGTGGACGCACACCCGTATCCAATTTTGGGTCAAGTACCCCCCCCCCGGGCATTTGACACCGGAAAATGGGGTTTTGGGGGCGAAAAGAATAGAAGAGAGCGGTAACCCCCGCCGGAGACGAGGGTTAATTAATTTAAACATTTAATTATGTATAAAGTATGATATATCACACTCATATTTCAGATGAAACTGACATTGGAATCAGTTCGACATGGTATTGGCTATCAAACAGCCACAACGGCAAACAAATTCAACATAACCGGAAGTTAGAATATTACAATTTAGTGGGTTTTCGAGGTAGAATTACACGTTATGGGCGCGCTGAACCTTTAACACATACATCAATTTGTATCAATACCGATTAGTGTATATGCAAAGCGGCACCCACAGTATGTGGAAGAAGCGGAGGCAGCCATTGCTTTCTATTGTTGGTACTCTATGTACCAACAATAGAAGACAATAAACATGCAAGACGATGAATTTCTAAAGATTACGTAACGTTTTGCCTCTCTATCTATATAGAACCTCTTTGGGTTCAGGTGGCCAGGTGTAATAATAGTGCACCTGGATCATTGTGCTCAGATACTCTTTTTTTCCCATAATGCAATGCGCGCTTAGGTGAAAAGATGTATTCATTGAGGCGGTTTATTTAAATCAAGACGACTGACGTGTCATTTCATTCATGTGTGTGGCCATGGGTAGGACAAAATTTAACCACCCAATAGCACCCAACATCCAACAACTGATATTTTGGCGGATTGTTTGTATCGAATTGATAGAACCTCTTTGGGTACATTCGTCTCAGGCAGAAATGACTTATTGACAAGAAAGGAACAAGCATGGAACGACTGACGTAATAAGCTTGATTTTATATGGAAGTCTGATGTCACCCGAGCAACTTAGACTATACATTCTTCAGGGCCTGTGTGAAAAGCATCTTATTGTATGGCGCAGACACCGGTGTAGAAGTAATTATAGTCCGGCGTACTCACAGTCCGGCTACAACGGTAAGAAATAGGGCACTCAATTCAGTTGACTCTTCACGCAACATTAGTTTCACGCTTTATTCCTTTATCGTCTATGAAGCCCGGACTATGGCTTCCGCCGGACTATAGTTGCTTTCACACCGGCTCTATTTTGAAGTAAGTGGGAATAGCAATAATAATAATAATAATGTGTATTTTTAACGCGCGACATATCCACCTAAACGTGCTCAAGGCGCTGTGCGGCAGCCATGAAAGGCGCTCAGCACATCAGAGAAACCATAATACCAGAACAGATTTATGCCAAGAAGCTAGATTTTAGAAGCAGGAGGAAACCGGAGTACCCGGAGAAAACCTGCGGGAACGAGTATGGATTGAGAAACCAAATTCACATAAAGCCACAGAGAACGAGTCCCTACCGGGGATCGAACCCGGGACCTCATTGGTGAAAGGCGAGGGAAGATACGCTGCGCCAACTCGTTCCCCCAATGCCAGATAAAAATGTTTGGCAAAGAAGTATCCATATCACGTGTCTCGACAAAGTCATAGGATGATAATGGTGATGGTGATGATGATGATGGTGAAGATGAGGAGGATGAGGATAACATGGCTTACCTGTCGATATCCCGTTAATAGTCAACTCACAAAACAAAAGAACAGCAAAGAGGAAACGCACCGTCGAAGTGTAACTCATCTCTGCAGTCACAGTATGTTGTACCTTTAGCTGAAAATGATAAATATAAATATAAAGTATAATATATAATATTATATATAGATATATATAGAGAGTAAAGAGATATATATATATATAGATAGGATATAGATATATATATATTAATATATATTATCTCTATATATATATATATATATATATATATATATAAATTAGTACGGACAGATCAGTGAGGCATCTGCCTATAGCAGTTTTAGAGCTCTTTAACAGACTCTACAACTTTTTGTGAAAGCGTAAGCATCGTAAAAAACGAATGCACCTTGTTAGCAGTTCTACTACTGGAAATCTGAAGGTTTTACATTTTTGTCATAAATTAGTAAAGCATTATATGTTTGTACAACTGAATTAATTGGTAAAACCTGCCCAACCAATCAGTTTCTACAAACTGTTTTACGAACTTCATTAACACGAAGTCATAATTTATAACCATAGATAGTTGTTCTACACGTGGTCAATGGAAATGGAGCGTTCTGCGGACATGGCAAACTTGATGGACGTCATTGTGGACTAATGTTCGGCATGCTGGTATCATTTTGATTATATTGCAAAGAGGAGGACCATAGCTATCCATAGGTACCAAATTCAAGTGAACGTGGTACTAGGCATTTTGGCACTTTTCTCCCGAAAGGAGGTGGTGATTGCCACCCCATCCATCACTTTAGGATAAATGAGGTGACATCAATGTTTACAAACACAAGTAAGCACCTGGTCTACTGACATGTATTAGAGGTGCGAAGAGTATGCCCATACATACAGTTACAGCAGAAAAGCACAAGCCCTGCAGGTGCTCACGCATACTGCCGGGCAGTGCTTTGTTCGTTGCCCGGCGTTGACGTCACACGTCAACTCATCTATAAACACCGGTGGATGTTTGTTTTGCAAGAAAAGGAGCGTAATATGTCAATTGACAATTACATCAATTGAGAACCTCTTTTCGTTTTTTTTTCAAATTTTAGTGTGAAAAAGACAAAAGGACAAAAACAATCAAACGAAGGAATTAACGAACGAAGGAACGAATACAACCAAAAACAAGATCAATACAAAACAAAGAATAAAAATAGAATAAAACACCCCCCCCCCAAAAAAAAGAAGAAAAACAAACAAAATAGCTTTTTCTATTCAGTGCTCTTTGTAAAGAATATTTGTAAGGAGTAGAGAAAAACGCATTTGAACGGTGAATCCAGCTAATATCAGTGGAACAAGTTATCGTAGGCTTGGGCAGGATTCGCGCGGGGGTCGGTCGTTTTGGTAGCGATATGCACCGATGGGGGCTGCGGCCGTCTCCGGCCTACCGGTGTGGCTTTCCGTCGCGGATAGTCTTGTTCAAGGCGCTCTTATTTTCCTTTATCACTTTGCCCGGGAACCTGGGCTAGAAGTGACCCAGATTGAATTTCTAATTAATATTCATGAAAAGCTGCAGCGTGACCTTGAAAATCAGAACTCATTTTGGCCTAAAAACGAGTCATTTCAAAGTTTGATTTGATTGTAGTGGTTCCCCTCCTTAAAAATAGCGTCACGCACCCCCTGAGACTTTCTAATATTTTTTCTAGATTTTTGCTAACTTCTTTGCATTCGTTTCAAGAATATATATGCTAACCTTTTGCAAAATCTGCCCACAAAAAAAAAAAAAAAAAAAAAAAACCCCCCCCCCAAAAAAAAGAAGAAAAACAAACAAAATAGCTTTTTCTATTCAGTGCTCTTTGTAAAGAATATTTGTAAGGAGTAGAGAAAAACGCATTTGAACGGTGAATCCAGCTAATATCAGTGGAACAAGTTATCGTAGGCTTGGGCAGGATTCGCGCGGGGGTCGGTCGTTTTGGTAGCGATATGCACCGATGGGGGCTGCGGCCGTCTCCGGCCTACCGGTGTGGCTTTCCGTCGCGGATAGTCTTGTTCAAGGCGCTCTTATTTTCCTTTATACACTGAAATTTGCCGTATTGCATGACTCAAAGTGCACGGTCACCGGGTAGCCAAGGGTTCGAGGTGACTTTCCACTGATGATAGAAGCTGACAGACCGACAGAGCCATGGGGGTAAATTACGGTCCCAGTCGAAGCTACGCCGATGTCGCTCAGACATGCCAGACTAGATAATACTAATATGTAGTAATACAATTGCCGTAAACAATTTCTGTAGATGATAACACTATAATACAATTGCCGAACCGTTTCTGTTTCGGAGTACCAGGGCTAGGGCTATCATCAGCTATGATGCATTCGAGGCAAACGGAAGCCTATTAGTGTAGCGGTTTGGACTGAAAAAATGTCGACAACCCCTCCCCTCGGTACAACAAAACGCAACCACTTCTATTCGAAAGATAGTAATAAATAATTTTAAAAAATGATGGTTGTGGTCCAAAACTTTGGTGGCAGGGGTGTTTTTTGGGTCAAAAAATCAGAAATCAGGATTTATTAATTTCTTAGCAAAACAAATTTTAATCATGGTGCAATACTATCAATCTCTGACATTTATATTATAGATTTCTGTTTTATACAATAAGGGTCTAGAATTTTAGCCCCCAAATCACCTTTTTTCCTAAAAAAAACATCCTTTTTATCACATGTCACCACAACGAGTATTACCTGAACCCTTTATGCAATGTATAAAACCTATATCAATAACAAAAAGGATACCGTAAAAATAAGATTGTAACATTTTTACTTAAAAAAAATTGAAAAAATAATTTCGCTTAATTTGCAGCCCAAAATGCATTTTTCGGCCTAGAAATCATCCCTGCCACCAAATATTTCAACCACAACCATCATTTTCTAAAATCTCATATATTTATCCTTCAAATAAAGGTGGTTGTGTTTAGTTGTACCGAGGGGATGAGTAACTCGAAAACTAGAATACTTTTCAAAGCTCGGCCGCTCCGTTATATTTTCTACTCGCACATAATACGAATCGCTCACGCGGAGGCTCGCGTCGTGTTCATTCTGTATTTATACAATCTGATAGTTCTACCCACTTACGTAACTGCCGAGTACAAATAACATACAATAGCTCGTACTCATTGGGCAACAATGTCGCCCGTACATGTCAGTAAGGAATAGAACATGATTGATTGGCCACATATATTCAAGTAACTCATAAACGCCCATATATGGAAAAGCAACCCACCGCGAAGAAATTTTCGCAATCACGAAAAAAAATTCTTGAAATACATAAAAACCCGCAGCACAATCTGAACAAGGCTGTCTGACCGAGCTGGTGAGCTAAACCGCAGACACCTGTGTTGGAATCTATTACTATGATTTCAACTGTTAAGTATGACAATGCGTTTGGTCAAAATTACTATTACTTTACGATAGTTAGCTGGCGATATAATTCAGACTGCCTTGAACAAGGCAACGTCGCGGACTGCGGATCGCATTCTCTATGGGTGCCCTGCCATTGGTCCGCCGGTGGATGTGGACTTTTCAAGCCCCAGCCTGTCAACTGTGAGCTGGCTCCATCAGGTTCGGCACGTTTAACTGCTGCCTCATAGAGTCATACGCAAGAAGAAGAGTGGAACAAATATGAAATATACTGATACGACAACAAATTGCAATGGAGCTGACGTAATTGCTTTTGGGTTTCTGTGGCTGCGTTTTTAGTACAAATTTGAGCGCGAAATTACCTGGAAAACCCTATATTACCATATTACTATAATGTATTGAAATTGGCATGATTGTTAACAGTAATCAATACCATTGCATGAACTGAACCTGAAATGTCCATTTACATAATAATTAAGTTGATTTCAATTGGGGGAATTTTAAATTGAAAGAGACATGCACGTTTTCTTGACAAAACTGATCAAGACTCTTCTTGTATATTTTCAATGTTTGCATGGTTTGGGACAAGATCATAAAGAAGTAATATTGCAGCCGTTTTATTTTTAAATTGAAAAGAGAAACTTGAAATAATTTGAGATGCCTTAATTCTTGCATTTGTGGTTATTATCAAATACCAAGTCCCATGCCGGGATGCGTTGCTCAATGTGTGTATCAATTTTGGATATAATTTGTGACCGCCATAGACTTACGTGTGTGCAGAGTGGTTTTTGACCTTTTTTCTCTAGATGGCGGCCATTTTGTCATTTCAGCTTTGTTTTCAATGTCGTTTTCACCAGATTCCCACAAGATATTGTAGTTAATAAATACCCTCAAACTATTTTTGATATCTCTACCCACTTTTGAGAAATTTGCAGACGAAAAAGTGTAAACTTTATTTTTGACCACTCTGTATAGGAGTGTGTTTTTATGTCGGTGCATCTTCTTTGTTTTAGGCTTTCAAAGATACACTTAAAATTACCCAAGTTCAATCTCTTAAAGATGCTCATTTTGTTCTGCTCCCGTAACATTATTGCGCGTCTTCTGCTAAACAGAAGCGCGACTACATAATATCTGAAGTTGATGTTAGCCTTTAATAAATGCAGTGCATGGATGGAAAGAACATAGTTTTGCAACCCCTCATTGACAATGGTATAAGCGAGGGTTTATCATATGAAGTGTCTTTGAAGCAGTTTTGTAAGGCACATGGATACGTACCACAATACAACACTTAGGTTGGTATTCTGAAAGGGAGACTAACTTTAGACCTGGGTTTAAACCAGGGTTAGTCCTACAAGAGGGGATCTTTTTTTCTTACAACATACTCTAAAAGTCTGCTGTAACGGGTGAGAAAATTCCTCATGGATGGGCTGTTCCAGCCCATCCATGAGGAATTTTCTCACCCGTTACATTTAACTTTCACAGTATTTTGAAAGGAAAAAAGGTCCCTCTTGTAGGACTAACCCTGGTTTAAACCCAGGTCTAAAGTTAGTCTCCCTTTCAGAATACCAGCCTAAGACCTCAGCAAAGGTTAAAGTTTTTATGTCAACGTGTGCTTCATATTTTGTTTATCAAAATCATAAAATTCGAAAATACTTAACAGATGATGTATAATAATATATTATGTTTGAAAGATTCTACGCTTACAAAACTAAACATAGAACATTCTAATTAGCACGTTTATACACTAGAGAAAATTCGAATTGAATTCGATATTATTTTTGAATTACGACTGAGGATTAGCATAAATTAATTCGAGTTGTAGGTGTTTATACTGAAAGCCGTTTTCCGAATTCGCTTTCAGAAAATAATTACGTCTTCCGGTTCAACGAAGATTTCGCGCGATCTTCAACATGGCGGCCCAACGCTAAATTTGGGTTGCTCTCGGCGGCCGTGATTAGCTTTTCTGTTAAAGGAGCAACAAGAGATTTTGAGGTACCCAAATATTGTGTCATAATAGTAATTTCAAATAGATTAGACACTCAATAGATTTCTTACCTTGTATTATGCTACATAAATGTCTTAAAAGAGAGAAAAATGGTGATTTTGATTGCTTATATTTCAATGTAAAACATAGGCTGAATTTTGTACTTGCTCCTATACAAAATTAGAAATGTTACAATTTTTGTACCAAAGAAACATTTCTCAGCTTAATCCTTTCAGATGGGGATATTTTGATGGAAAGCTTTACATCAAGGCAAAAATCAGAACTTTCGATTTTTTTAGAGACACCTGTTGTGAAATCTCTCGTTGCACCTTTAAATTAGGCCTAAATATGATCAAAACTAACGGCAAAAGTAGAGAGAAAACGAAGACAAGGACACAACGAACGGACGGCCGAAGGTCCTAATTCTTAAATTGAAACGCGCTACCTAACCTTCATGCTCAGGTTGTTTAGAAGCAAACTTGCATTGCTTGGTGATACGCCGAAAATGCGCAGAGGCAGGTCACTTGTTAGGACCCATGTAGACATGAATTCGATACGTTTCGTTTATAACTTACCGCACAATTCGAATTCAATGACGTCTTATTCGAAGTCAAATCAAAGTAAGTTGCTGAAGATCAGCCATACGACAAAATATCTTCTTGTACTTACGAATTGTAGTTGTCTTTCAAAGTTCCGATGCACAAGTGGCGTTTATTTAGTTCGATGTTGAATTTGCAAAATGCAAATGCGTACGATCAGAAACAAGAGGTTGCGTGCAACGGCTGTCGCCAAAGTAGTCTGTCTCTTAAGTTTTGTTTTATACATATTATACCAGTGGTATTCTTGGTCGTAAGGCTTTGCGCATGCACCATGCATAGAAACCTCCCATGAAAGACACATTGACACGTTAGTGATTAAATAATCATGATTAAAGGTACAACGAAAGATTTCAAGTCATCCATATTTTCTGTGATATGTAGTGATTTCATATAGATTAGACACGCGATAGATTCCCTACCTTTTATTTGGCTACAGAAATAACTTAAAATGAAAACAAAAGGTGATTTGTATATACTTATATTTCAATAGAAAACATAGGCTGAATTTTTGATAGAAAGCTTTACACCAGTGGAAAAATCTGAATTTTCCCATTTTTGTGGGACACCTGTTATTTGAAATCTCATGTTGCACCTTTAAGCCTCGCATAATTTGACCGTGCAAGGCCTACTTTGAAAATTGCGTGAATACTGGTATCGTGAGCCAATTCTCGGCATGAACTTCTCGAATCGACTTTGGTCATGATGACCTTGCCAACATTAAAATGCGTTCACACAATATGCTAGACATAGGCTGAGTCACTACAACTCACAGCTTGTCATGACTAAATATATAGTCCAATATATTCAGGATCTGACCAAAAAAGATACAATTTTGGTGATAATATACTGTGAAATTGGCCAAAAATAATATGTGAAAAATTTACGAAAATCAACCTAGTGGAACGTGTAGAAATAAGGGGGAAATTTATACATTCTAAAAATGAGAATGGTTCGAATCGATTTGAAAGATATACCAATTTATTGGGCTATACTTCTAAGGTTTAAAATAGGTATAGTTTGCCTTATCTATGATCTATAGTTTTTGTACAATAGGTACATAACAAGTCAAGGTTATCCTGGGGTAAAATTTACACTAGATGAGTAATTTTATATAGATTCTTTGTTCGACGGTTAAAGCAACTTCAAAATGTTAACAAATCGCGCCCCCCTATTTTTCATCAAAGTCCATTTTTTCCACTGTTGTATTGGAAATAGTTGTAGTAAAGACCTTAAAAATGGCGTTTTTTATGCATTTGTTTACAAATAAAAATCGGGATCCGACTTTTATTAGTAAACAAAATAGTCGAAATGGCATCTTCAAGACCGATTAAAATGTTATAATGTCTTGTTTTTCACATAGAAGAGTAATATAAGTCGTTGATATGACCTAACATGAGCAATTTAGCCACAAAATGGACATTTGAGTTGGTAAAAATGACTTATAGTGGTTTTAAGAGTATAAATATAAGTTTATTAGTAGATAGAACATGCCACAGTTTGTCGTGAAAACCTATGTTATATAAAATCTTCAAATGTAGGCACCTATTAAAGGATTTATCAAAATTGTTTAAACATTTTGCAAAAATGTAGTAAAGCTCAGTTATCCGTGTAAAAAAAAATAGTTTGTCAGCTGAAAAGAGGTTTGCATTAGAATGGAGACAATTTATAGTTACGCCGGTTGAAGAAAGTTTAAGGTTGTTTAAAGATTCTTCAATAAAAGGCGAAATAGAGTGTACAATATCCTACGAAACTTGTTTTAGGAGACTACAATTCTCCATATTGAAATGAATTTTAATTTACTTCAGAGGCCAAGCACAACACGTGTTACCAAGATGTACTCAGTGGCAACGAGTAAGATATAATTACATACAAATTGAACCAGATGTCAAATATATTAAAAACTTAAAAGCGGATATTACTTGTCTATAATTAAAACCAGAACACGTGTTTTTATTGAACCTCAGGAGCTAACAGACATTTAAAACACATCTCGAGTACAAATTGTTTTAGTGATTAAACCTGTAGACGGCCTGAGAGAGACACAAGAAATATGATTCTTATAAATAACTAGATTTCAGTTGATAGTGGAATAGCCTCTACTTTTCTGTAGGTGGAGGTATGAATTGAGGGGATTAGTATATAAAAACTTTAGTCCGTGTATTTGTGGTATGATGTGCGCTATAGCCATGATAGCCAACCCTGAGCAGTTGGGCCATTCACAGTCCCAATCAATAGTCAAAGCATAAACCCTAGAATGTTCAAAGAAAGCGCAAACTAAATCCAGGAATAGTTTCAGTGAAAGCAGGTGAAAGCTGATTTTATGAATAGTGGAGATAAAAGTTCTGCATTGTAACACACAGGTGACTGAAGCCTTCTAAAATTTATATGTTGTTGGTAGGCACTTTATAAAACCAATTCTGGGGTAGACACTATGCGTCACATAGTATAAAATACAAAGTATTTGGTCAAACACAATTTTGAATTGTAAATTGCCTCAATTAATTTCAATTACAAAGCAATCATCCGCTTAGTGTTTGGTAATATCAGTACACTGTATCAAAAGCGAAGAACCTACTATTTTATAGGCGTATGGTACTTAAACATGTTTAAGACACTGCACAATCAGTATTGACAGGACGAACAACGCTGCCCCATAACTCACCATCAATTGGAATCTACTATAAGTGCTGCAAAAGGAGAGTAGGTCTACACAAAGCGGGACACAAAGATTACTAAGTTTTAGTAGCCAGTTACCTATGCAACTGTGCAAAAATCTCAAAAATCGTGGGAAATTCAGGGCGCTCTTTAAAGGGAAGTTGCTGTTATTGCTTTAATTTTGTCGTAACTTTAATCAGCAAATGTCTCTATTACATGAATACCATAGACTCGTACTCATTGATATTAAAACCACAACGGTCACAGACCGGTCAAACAAAGTGCATGCTGTGGGAATCAACCACTGACCTCTACACATGGATAGCGGGTCTGAGTCGCCGATTGAAACATCAGGAAGTTGCTTTTTACCTAGCCAATATGGCGGGAAACAATGCATACACCTTGTCAAGCAATAGAACATCTGTGTGAATATGCATTGTTTCCCCGCCATATTGGCTAGGTAAAAAGCAATTTCCTGATGTTTCACTCGGCGACCATTCAACTGTGCGGCAGCCCGCTATCCATGCGTAGAGGTCAGTGGAATCAACTCCGGCGTTTGTTTTCTTTCCGTTGTCTTCGTAATAAATGTCGCATTTTAATTTAAAATCGTTCTGTTTACCCATAAGGGCGCTGATTTGGTCTTAATAATTTCAGATGAGGACTAATGTATATGAAAGCTTTGCAACCATGCACAATTTTTGAAAATTCTTGAGGGCGCAGTCAGTGCCACTGTCTCTTTAAGCGTTTAAAACATAAAACACAATTTTGTCTTATCTCCAAAATATACTGTTTTCATGAAAATCGGCCATATATGTTAATATTATGTTAGCCGCCATCTTGAATTTTAAGCATGTTGTCAAATCAAAAATACAAGTTACGAGTTAATTTTTGTTAAAGACGTTTATCTTATATACTTACTTTAATTTTAACTTTGATCAAAATTTCTGATGCTATAACTAAATTTAATGCAGATATGGTTTGTAAGTTTTAAAGATCTTAAAAGGTAGTAATGGAAGTAATTGAGAAAACACAGCTTAATAAATAAATAAATAAATATAATAGCCTGTTTCGTGCTTGAATAAAGTTAAAAAACTTGGCGAAAGCGAACAATCACAAAAGGTCGGTAATGTAGCGTGGTGGTCGACATTCGACAATGTGTCAATCCAATTCAGCATTATTGCTTCAGTACACTGTCGATTTTCTAACTCGATACAATAGCGATCGCAGTATGCCAACTCTGTGCGAGATAGAAAGTCAGCTCTATACAACACAATCAAAGCCGCTACGGCTTACTATATTCGACGAAACGAAACAGGCTCAGTGCACCCACGGAATAAAGCGTGTAATCCAATGGGTGCACTGAGCCTGTTCCGTTTCGTTTCGTCGAATATAAAAAGCCAAAGCTACCCAGATGTCGCTTCGACTAGATAACACTAGAATAGTAATACAATTGCCGTATAATTTCTGTAGATGATAACACCATATTGCAATTGCTGTACAATTTCTGTTTCGACAAGAATACCAGGGCTAGGGCATGCCGGCACGGGCATGCCTTTTTCGAGGCAAACGGAAGTCTATATTTTACTCTGTCGTACATAATACAAATCGCTCACCGAGGCGCAACATAGTATCATCACGCGAAGCTTTGGTAAACATTCTAACTGGGACGAGTGGGAGCGGCCATTTTGCCAACAAAAAGCAGGTGTGTGATAGAATGTTAAAATTTTAGCGGATTATATAGTGTATCTCACAAAATGTCAGCGACTAAAAGTCTGCCGAAATGCTATTCAGCCTGAAATGCTCGAGTAGAGTCCCTCAGCTCAATGCCACATGCTATACACGGACAATCAAAATTGCTCTAAATTCTAATAATGAATGGGAATTTAAAATGTTAGTGGGACAGGTGGGAATTCAATTGGTTTTACTCTTCATTGGGATGTGGTAAAGTCTAAGTACTCGTTATTTGCATTGAGGTTATAGTCCACTCAATCTATGAAAAATAGTAGGTACACCTGGACAAAATTGCTACAGAAGGTTTTCTTGCTGTAACTAGCAGTAAAAGGTCTCCCAAACAACATATCAAAAAGGTAGAAAAAGGGAAGCCTGGCAAGACATGCTAATTTGCATTTATCTTACGTCGACGTATATGCCCATATTTCGACAAAAGGTATATAAGTCATAAATGCATATTTAGGCAGATTTTCAATTTTTCTGTTAGTATTTAAACATGTTTTTCATGCCTATGACTGCAAGGTCTGTAGCAATATATTAAAAGTGGAAAGTGATGGTCATTATTCAAGATGGCCGCAATTTTCCCGCCAAAATTAATTTTGCATTCCAGATGATTTGTCAGACTGCAATCGGGATGGGGAGATCTTTATTTTGCAAAGATTTATTTATTTATTCAAACACATTAGGTCAACTAGTGCCAGGGGGCACTCCCTGTGCGGAGTGATGGGTATATGTGCCTCGGCCAGGTGAAAAATAGGGTTCTTTCTCGGGTCCTTTCAGATAAAATGTACCCAAAACTACGGGGTCAGCTGATTAAAAATGGAGTTGAAGTTGAAATAGGAAGTGCCTCTTTTACAGAGTTCAAATTGCCATGAAATTATAAAATTGCTGCCATTAAATTATAAAATTGTTAAAAATGTGCACGTAGGCTGCGAAAATTTTGAATTTGGGTGTTCAAATTCTTTTAAAAAAAATATTCAAACTTGTGATAAAAGTGGAGAGCAGGAAAGAAGAAAATGGGGATCATTGAGTATGTGAACATTTTAAGAAGGGGGTCATTTGGTAATAGCCTGGGTAATAGGTAGGACAGCAGCATATGAAGGCGGTGAAGCATTCGAGATGACACCAAAGTCAGCTTCTCAAAGACCTTGACTACGCAGCTCTAACAGAGGATGTGATATGTGCTGCACAAGATCTATACAAAGCATCATTTGAGAATGCTGCAGATAAAGTCAGCCTACATCTAAATGCCAGAGACGGAATGGAATACATGATCATGACCGTCAATGAGGAAGAGAATCATCAACCTATCTGTACTCCACACGGTACCCAACTAAAAAAGGTTAGACCTCAAGTACCTCGGGTCCTATGTTGCACAGCAAGAGACTCAAGAGTTAAAGGGCCGTGGCCTGATCGCTAATAGCATCAGTGGCGTAACAGGCGGGGGGCAGGGGGCGGGCAGGTTGCCCCCCCCCCGATGACTTTGGCCGGGAAAAAAATTGCAAAAATCATGCTAAATCAGCCCTTTTTTAGCCCTCTGACCGGGAAAAATTGGCCTTTGACCCCTCTGAGAGGGAAAATTTCCCACGACTGGGAAATTTGCCCCCTCAGAGCGGGTAGGCCCGTTACGCCACTGAATAGCATCGTCACCATATTCCAAGATTTTACCGGAAGTGGTCAACATTTTGGTATTTGAAGAAAGTTAATATTTTTCTCACTTACCCTGTGAAATCTTAGGGCTAAAGGATATTTGGTTTGGAAGTTATGAGCGAAAATGTATCCCATTTTGGTCGACCGATATTAATTTTATACATATAGGGCTAAGAAATTCATGTTTTTAGCTCTCACGTGAAAACGGATTGAAATATCAGTGCAAAACTCTACAGATGGGGTTTTGAGGTGAAGAACATTCTATCAAGATGAAAACTTGATTTACTCAAATCGGGTCGTCCCTGCTAATATATTGTATAATAACCAAAATATAGGCTAAAATGGCGCATAGGTTTTATGCAAATTAGCATGTCTTGCCATGCTTCCTTTTTTTCTACCTTTTTGATATGTTGTTCGGGAGGGTTTGTACATCAGGTTACAACAAGAAAACCTTCTGTAGCAATTTTGTCCAGGTCATACCGTAGATTGAGTGGACTATTAATCTGTAAAGCAATTACTTCTTTTTGGGAATATAATCACTGCAGATGTGCGTCGATTAAAAGGCATACAACCCGATTAGTCATGTTAGATGTTCAAAGTACATTACGATGTATTGACAATCATCATGGGGCAAATTATAGACGTGACATAGCAATGGCCGAAGCGTCACTATGGCCGTGATATTATTGGTAACATGGATGCGCCCATCAGTTCACGCATTCAGTTTAGTCTTCTAATTATATAGCTAATTGATTTCATCACTGTAAAGAATCAACATAATTTATCACATATCTGAACTAACAATTAGCGTGTTGTTTCCCAATCTGAAGGTCTAGCTACGCGCTTACGCAACTGTCCAGGACAAATGGCACACAATAGCTTGTACTTTGGGCAACAGCGTCGCTCGTACATGTCAGTCACGAATAGAGCATTTTTGATTGGCCACATATATTCGAATAACTCATAGACGCCCATATATGGAAAAGCAACCCCCCGCAAAGAAATCATCGCAATCAAGAGAAAAAAATATTGAAATACATAAAAATCGGGAGTACGATTTGAACGAGTAGATTATAATGGCCATTTGGCTTCCAAAATGAATCTGATAAGCATTTTGAATTTTAAATTTTACATGTAAAGTCAATGGGGAATTTGGGCAATTTTAGACATAACTTCAAAAAGCAATGTTTTTCTCAACCTATTGTGTCAGAAACTCACACACAGATGCTTTTTATATTCTATAAATATTTGCAAAGGAAAATATAATATGATGATGAATTGTGAAGGGATTCTATTTTTCAGAAAATGTATTGTTGGTTGCAAAGCCATGAATAGAATATCCATAAGCCAGTATACTTACAAAAGGACATAAGAAAGGTCATTGCACCACTGTCGTGGCATGCTTAGTAAAATAAAATAAAAACTATACAATCAAATTAAAAAATTATCAAAAAATATAAACTGTGCATTTCTGTGAGATATTTTGACTGTATTTGTGAGACCAGTTCTTAAGCTAAATCCTCGTTTTTTTATTCCATCCAATTTGATGCATCCTAACCGAAGATTGTCAATTGAACACAAAGGATAAAAATACCACTTGGGCCAGTTTCACTTGAAGGTTCAAGAAACTAAAGGCAGTGCGGCGCCGGGGGGGGGGGGGGGGGGGGGGGGGGGGGGGGGGATGGGGGCTTTTGCCCCCCCCCCAATTTTTTTCTTGCCCCCCTAGTTTGCCCCCACCCGGCTGAAAGAAAAATGAGCAATTTTTGGCAAAATTCGGCGATTTGGGGCCCGAAATCACAAAATTTTGGGAAAAATCAGCGATTTGGGGCCAAAATTGGTTCAAAATCTCCAAATATTTGATACTCCCCCCAGAATTTCACCTTTGCCCCCCAAAATTTCACTTTGCCCCTCGTTTTCCCCCAGAAAAAGAGGTCTGGTGCCGCCACTGACTAAAGGTATAAGGTATGTGGCATCATTGTGGGATAAAACCGTTTTCTAACAAAAGAATATTGTACAGATCAGAGTGAATGTATTTTCATGAATTGAACTAAAATATATTATTTTCAAACAGTGAAATGTTTTGGAGCTTTTTGGGGGAAATGGGGACTCACTCTCAGGGTGATAATAATCATGAAATTCCATGTAACTTTTTGGGAATTATACTGCTGAAACTAACATAACAGCCACAAGTCACTATTGGGGGACAAATGTGCGGACAGCGCTCTAATGTGGAGGGCCAATTTACCCTTCCCCTATTCCTCATTGTCTCCAAGATGCCAGGAAGGAACATAATGAAGAAATCAGTGTTGAACAAAGAACAATAAAAGAAAGGATCGTTGGTGTTCAAAGGCCTCGGTTTACTTTCAACTATGGTGTTTTTATGGTTCTACCTTGTGCTGAAACCTGGAGTAAGGCTGACACAACAAGACTGTTTGGGATTGAATTTCCAAATGCTACGTGTATTTCATTGGCAATTTTGATATTATAAAGTTATAAATTATATTATATCACAATAAGGAGCACGTTGTACTTATTTTTTATTTTAATTTTCAATAAAGAATGTCTTGAAGTTGATTTTCATTGGCAATGTGTTGATATCGAGATAGCCGAAACTTGACCAATGGGGTTTTCAAGTGTCCGAGATAATTGGACACTCCTGAACCAGACCCCTAAATTACACCAACTAAAATTCTTATGAAAGCTGGAACATCTCTAAAAAAGAATCAGTTATACAATATATATATATATATACAATAGATATGTATGAATATACACTTCCAATAGGTGTCTTTAATGAGAGATAGCTTTTAGCTCGAAATTGTCATGAAGAAACGAGAAATCATTGAAACGTATACCTTGATTACGACTGATGTTTTCAATTACACAATCGATAACAAGTCTTAATTTCTTCTCTCATTTTCTGATTGTCTGGCTGCAATTATTGTGCTTCAATTGATTGTCAGCATACAATTGGGTTGTGATAAAATATTACCCAGCAGTACTTGCTCTAAAAAGCGGCATAGATATGCCTTCTAAGTAGTAGAGATGTTGCATCATATCCATTGCTATTGCAACGAGCGAGCTAACCACATGTAGTTGTATCGCAAAAAAGGGCTGTGTGTTAGTAAGAACGTACAAAAAGAGATCCATATCGACCATTTATAATACCAATACTTTCAACAGAGTACCCCGGCCCGGGTAATATTGCCGCAGTGATTTCTTATCTTTCTACGAGACTTCTACGGTATTTCCCCTCTCCACTTCCTCTTCGCTATTGTCGGTAATAAAAGATATCTATCCTTAGATCTACACAATAAGTACATCTCTTACAATAACATTCTTAGCAGCAATCTGGACGTGGACTGGAAACCCAACTTAGTTTCTCAGGAGCAGAGTTTCTCAGGGGCAGGGAGGACCTTTTTGGTAAGTTGCATACTCCGGATTTATTTATAGTGCAGTACCCCATAGGATTTTCATGCTAAAATTGATTTTGTTTTTGTTTGGGTTTCAATAGGGTCTATACTGTCAGAAAATGATGGGGGTTCAGACTGCTCCCCCTTCAAGGGGGGAAATGTTAGTACAGGAAAAAATTTGAAATCGAGTCAAATTGTGTACTAATGTACACTAATGTGTTCGTCTCCTTATAAGGATTAGCAAAAGTATATATTTGCCTAGGTTCCAACCTTTTGTTAAAGCGGTATAGCCCCATAATGGTTCAAGGTCATCCAGGGGGTAAATGCTCAGATGTTGTCGAAAGTGGTGTCAAACGATTTCTTTTGCCATTCTGAAGGAGAGAATGCATTTTAACCGATTTGGTGATAGCACCATTTGCAGCATCCAGGGAAAGTCTCGATGACACCCATAGACCTTGCAGACCATTGACACATTTTGCCATATAATTATCCAACCAAATGCCACACATTGTAAAATAGTACATTTTGGGATCCTGTGAAACAATACGAACAACTAGTCACCAGTTTGAAGAATATCCGAGCATCGTGTAAATTTTACCAAAGGATGACTTTGAACCATTATAGAGCTATACCGCTTTAATTAAAGGTTGGAACCTGGGCAAAAATCTACTTTTTCTAATCCTTATAAGGAGACGAACACATTAGTGTACATTAAAACACCATTTGACTCGATTTCAAATTTCCCCCTGTACTAACTTGAACACCCCCCCCCCCTTGAAGAAGGGGGAAGCAGTCTGAAAATTTGAACCCCATTATTTTCTGACATTGTGGTCCCTATTGAATCCAAAAACAGCAAGAAAATCAATTTTAGCACAAAAATCCTACATTTTTATTGACATACCACACCACACTATTATTAGAGCCTGCAGATAATTTTGCAGGCATTATGACACAAAGTAAACTAAAGTGATTTGATAATGGCATATTATATCCTGCTAGTAGATGAAATAAAAACTGCAAAACTGAAAAGAAATTGTTAATATTATTTAATAACGTAAAAGGAAATTCCTTCGGGCTTCTAGAGAATTGTGTGTCTACAGTATATTCAAAACGGAAGATATCATGAGGTTTATTGAATGTATTAATTTCGTTAAGCAAACAGGTTGGAACGAATTGCTTTACAAAGGTAATCCCGTCGTTTCCTTAGTTCTATTTCTTTATATCTCCTTACTTTCCCATTCGTGATGAAGTCATTTTCCATTTTCAGTGTATGAATGGCTATCGATTGTTGTGTGTAATTATTGAATAAGACAATATAATGATAATATAATAGACTGAGTTTCCCATGCGTAACTAATTTTTTTATTTGAATGTAATATGTTGGGTTTTTGGGGGGAAGGGGGGTCGGATATTTACTAAGATGTACTGTAAGCATCAGTGTAGTGGATAGTGTATAGGCCCAGAGAGAAAATGGTATTTTACAGTTCATCAGCAGTTTTCATGGCTTAATGCTACTGGGAAACCACACCTTATCAAGCAGTGCATGAGGAGGCAGAGATTTGCTGCCAGATATAACATGTATAATGCAAATGGGAAACACCTAATCAATGACTAAGTTCTTTTTTCAAAAAACCTCCGCATCTTTTAATTATTAGTTCAAGATAAGCTTTTTATGTAAAGTTTTTTATGTTAAGTTTTCCATATGCAGCGGCATATTCTTGGAATATAGTGAGCGTGAAAGCCGAGAACCGTGCAATTCTGGTTTTTAAATGGCCAAGTAATGGGGAGCAATTTTTTTGGGGACAACCTGTATATTATGAGTTGTCCAAACCTGTTTTGATAGTTCCATTTACAGGAGTAGCTTATTATCGCTTATCTGCATATGACGATTTGATTTTCCCCTTTCCTTTGCAGGACCACTTCTGTCTGAAATAAAGTCGATTTACACTGAAGAAAATCGGACTATGCTGAGATCAGGATCAATACCCCCATCTTGCTAGATGTATAATTGGAGATACATTGCTAAGGAATTGTACGGTAGTGAACTATTCTTACTGTAATTAATATTCCAAACGAATAGTAAAGAATCTGGATATGCACTCGGAATTTACAAGATGGAACATCTGCTATAGGTTGAGTCTTTTTTGTCTTTAAATTCACTTTTATTCAGATCCAGGATGTTTACATATACTTCAATTTCAAAATGAGCTTCTCAGATTCTAATGACAAAAATAAAATGTTTGTCTAATTTCCAAAACTGATAATTCGTTTGACACTAGTTTGCCTTATCAAATAGTCAAGAACAGTCGGGGTAAAATTGTTGTTGCTTTAAATTACATATAACGAATGAATGTATGGCTGTTTGAAAATGACAGGCACAAATTCGTTCAATTTGTGGATTTGTCTATTGCCTGTCTTTTTTGTCGTAAATTGCACATTTGCCATGGTTAATGGTCCCATACATGTATGCATGAACAATCATTTGAATATCACAACAGATCCGTCATAATTACATCCGCCGTTACAGGGGATGAAAACACCACAGAATGGTCAGGTACCACACATTTTAGCTGCACTGTGAATCTTTATTTAATAGAAGGAAATGCCTTATCGGTAGAGGTATTGCATTTTGGTGAATATAACTTATTTTCCTATATGCATATCGAAAGATCAGACAATACAAGCAGTTATTGTCTTAAAAAGTATATTTCCTTTTCTTTGGATTCTAAAGCATGTGTTACATACTTTAAATCTATGGCATACAAACTGAACTTGACAAATGTTCATGTCAGTTTGAAACTTAAGGGAGTGCACTTTTCAGTTCTTGATTGTGCCGATATGTACAACTTTCAGTCAATGTTTTCCGAGGACGGCACTTTACCGAGATGCAACACTTCAGAATATGATATGGTTGAGAAAGGTGATGATATCTACCCGTGGATACCCATAACTTATGATGTACCTTGTATGGCGGGATGCATTTGTGTTCTTGGTCACAGAAATTGGACAACTTTGTGTGCAAAAACAAAAATCGTAACTCTTCTACTTTATGACCATGATGTTAGAATGCTATCGTTTGAGAGTAAGGGTTTATATAATATTACTTACGATGCTTTTGTGGGATTTAGTGGATTGAAATTCTTAGGACTTGGGTACAATCAGCTAATCTCTTTTCCTGATGGTGTTTTTGATGGATTAGATCAATTGAGTTCACTTGACATTTCCTTCAATGACTTAACAGTATTGCCAGAAGGTTTATTTGAAGACTTTGTTCAGTTATCATCGTTGTACCTTAATAACAATAAATTGGCGTCATTACCTGGGGTAATATTTAATAATCTAGCTCAATTGACGAGGCTTTACCTTACAAATAACAATTTTATATTCTTTCCTCGAGGATTATTTAATGGATTGGCTCAGTTAATGGGATTAAATCTTGGACAGAATCTGCTGACGTCATTACCCGATGGATTATTGGATGATTTGACTTGGATTAAATCACTTTACCTCGCTAACAACCAGCTGATATCATTACCTGAACGGGTATTTAGAAACCTGGATCAAATGACAAGGCTTTATCTTAATAACAATCAGTTAACATCATTGTTGGAGGGAATATTCCATGGTTTGGTGCATTTAATACGGCTATACCTTGATTACAATCAGCTGGAATCATTGTTTAAAGGAACATTTTATGGTCTGAATCAGCTGTTAGCGCTCTCCCTTAATAACAACCAACTCACATCACTGCCTGAAGGAATATTTAATGATCTGAGTAAATTGGTAGTACTTGACCTTCAAAATAATCATTTGGTTTCACTGCCTGAAGGGGTATTTAATGGTCTGACCCAGTTGTCAAGCCTACGGATTCATTCCAATCAACTGGCATCATTGCCTACGATGACATTTAATGATTCATCTCAGTTGCTAAGGCTACAACTTGATTATAATCAACTAACTTTTCTCCCTCTGGGTACATTTTGTTGTCTGTCGCAGTTGCAAGAGCTTTCTATCAATGACAATCGCCTTACCTCTCTGCCAAGATATGCATTTGCTGGACTTGTTAGACTGAATAACCTGTATCTCCAAAACAATCAATTGGATAGTTTGCCAAACCGCGCATTTCAAAATATGCAACCATTGTACGAGTTGGATCTTAGCAACAATTCCCTGATAAGATTGCCTGATTACATATTTGATTCTCTGGTAGGTATTGGTAACCTATTTCTCAATTGTAATCACTTGGTAGATCTACCTAATGGCATATTTGACAACTTGTTGTTTTTGAATTTCGTAGATTTAAGCAACAATAAATTAACTGAAATGCCTATTAAAGTTTTCCGGTTCTTAACTGAGTTGCAGTTTTTGAACATATCTAACAACAATCTAACCACTTTGCCAGACTTTGACGCCCTTGTTGACTTACAAATACTTGATTTAAGCCATAATAGATTGTTAACTTTGGAACCATATATATTTAGGGCTAATGAGAAAATCATTTTCCTATCATTGCTTGGAAATGTAATATCTGAGCTCCCAGTTGAGGTATTTCAAGGTCTTCTCAAATTGCAGGTCCTTTATTTGAGTGGCAACTTGTTACGTAATATAAACCCGGGTACATTCATTAACCAAGCCAACCTTACCATACTTGCAGTAGCCAACAACATTGTATCAGACATTGTCATTGGTTCCTTTTCTGGTTTGCCAAATCTAAACAACTTGAATTTCAAAATAACAAAATACACACCCTATCAACAGGTATTTTTGATGATGTAAATAGATTACAATTCATCAATTTTTCAAATAATTCTATCAAAACCATTGCAGCAGAAACATTCAATACAACAGATGTGGAAACTTTAGATTTAAGATTAAATGACCTCTTTCTTGTTGGAAAATCATCCTTTGTTGGTCCGGACAACTTTACAATATTAGTGAGTAAAAGTGCAACTTGTTGTTTTATCGAAAATCAAAGGTGCATTGCTGAACATCCGCGACCAGTTTATCTCACTTGTAGAAGAATGTTAGATAACATACAGTTGCAATTGTGTATGTGGATTCTTGGATTATTTACCATTGTTTTAAACGGGTCAGTTTTCTACCTTCGATGTATTAACAAACAATACGATGACGTTCAAACAGTCTTGATTTCTCATCTGTCTCTATCAGACTTTTTAATGGGAGTCAATATGGTATTGTTAGCAGTTGCTGATGCGTACTATATCAATTATTTTCCATCTTATTCGGAACAGTGGAGAGAAGGTCCTGTCTGCAAGATAGCAAGTATACTGTCGGTGCTGTCAAATGAAGTCTCTGTGTTAATGATCACATTGATTACCTTGGACAGATTTCAAGCGGTAAAATACCCTTTCAGTAGCAAACGTTTACAACGAAAATCAAGAA
>JAMKCH010028939.1:0-34641 GCA_023653785.1 Ophioderma brevispina | reverse complement strand
CTCAAGAAACGTACAACACATACCATATTACACCTTTGCTTATTGAGCTTCACTGGCTACCCGTGGATTTTCGCATAACATTCAAACTGGCCGTTTTGCCTTCAAGCATTTTCGAAGGTACCTGCCGTTATATTTGTCATCTTTGCTTTCCACTTACCAACCCTCACGTTCACTCGTTCCCATCTGAAAAGTTATTGAAACTTTCACTGTCAACCTTAAATCAGCTGGTGAAACGCTCATTTCATTTCGGTGCGCCAGCTGTTGTTGGAAATTCACTTCCAACAGCAATCGCAGTATCCCCAAGCTCCAAGGACTTCAACGTCAGCTTAAAACTCACTTTTTTCATCAGCTTTTGATGGCTCATAGCTGTTTTGTGATTTGTAACGTGTTTATTGTTCTATGGCCTCTGAGTTTTCTCTTGAGATTTTGCGCCCTCATAAAACTATTTATGATTATTTTATTATCTGGTGGAAAACCGGTCTACGTGCAAGCAATTAGCTTTGTAGTATATGACTCTCGGACTAAATCTTGCATAAGGACACAAGGTGGAATCAAATAAATCTTCCTAATCTCATCCTCCGAGACAGAGTTCAGCAACCTATCAAGACCTAGAACTATGAATGCAGTAATGTGTACCTGGGTATAATAACTCATCCTCGGCAATATATAGGGTCACCGTAGGTCTTAACAACTGAATGCAGGTTAATAAACGGTCATGGGGATGATGCTACTATGGGCTTTTTCATGTCTGTGAACTTACTAACGGTTTCCCCTATACACCGATCACGACATACAGAAGCAATGTTATAAAAGCTACAACATGGAACAATCAGAAACTGAATAGTTCTTCATCACAAATCGGGTACATAATTAATACCAAAGTTTTCTAAGTGAAATACAGATTAGGATCCTTAAAACAGATTTCATAGAAACAATTAAATTCTTCAATAAACAACCTTGCTTCAGCATTGTTAATTTTAAACTCTACTTTAAAAACTTTTTAACTACGATAACAACGGAAATTCAATCATCCCCTGTGGCAAACCAAACAGAAGACATAAACTTCCAATTTCGCTGGATGCTGAAATTATTTCTCTTGTAACATAATTAGTGGGTGAAATTTATCAAGATACTGCAGTTAATGTCTTCACTCCATCAACTTCAAGAGAGACTGACAATGACTCATCTTGGAAATTTTTGGAGTTTGCCAGAAAGTTTTCCAAATTTAAGGAATTTGGGATGATGATGACTCCACCACGGGCATGTTAAAATACAACTTTTAGATAGGCCTGGCATTGTTGCCCACTAAGTGAAAATGAAAAAGGGTGGCAATTTTGAAAGGGAGAAGAGATGATTGTTACATACGGTAAGATATCCCTCTTTGTGTTTACTTGAAATGGTAGTGGTTAACGCTATTTGTTATATATTACAAAATCAATACTAGAAACATCAAAACATTATACAATGTAACCGAATCATGGCTACAATGGAAAGTTTAAAACTGACATGTTTATTATTACTGACATGTTAATATTAATATTGCAATATATATTGTTTTTGTTTTAATCATGAAGAGTAGTTATCCGGGAAAAATATCCAATTCTGTAAAAAGCAATACAACTCTTTTAGCATTTCTCTTCTTGAAACTAGTTTAAAACATCTTTCGACATTTAGTTTTGTCAAATGGGGTACAGATTTAATCTTTTGCTATTGCATGTTTTCGTGGAGGAAGAAAATTAATTACAGAAAAAACACGCCTTGGCTACCTTCGGATGTGGGCAAGGTTAATTATTATAATTGTAGAGTGGCTTCAGTGTTTGGTATTCCTGGGGTTGTTATATGCGTAAATGTGTTGTTTTGTAAATTCAGGGGAAGAATGTAATGGATTATGCCTCAAAGGTCTTTTAACGAGCGATTTATAATGCAACTCCATTTAATATATTTTAACAAATGAAGTTCCAATTCGTAATTAATATTAGCGCTTCATCGTTTTGATATCAATTATATTGTTTTAGGGGTCCATTTTTTTACTCGCCCAGTACAAATCTCATATCTAAAAAGTTGTTTACTCACCCTGTACAAATCCCATACCTAAAAATTGCTATGGTCAATATGATTAATTCTGTGTAGGAACAGTTTTCATTTTTTTTCTAAATAATTTTTGGTATATTTTGTTGCTGTATTTTATGTAAGCGATAAATGCTTATTTTTTTTTTAAATTCACAAAATAGTTATTTTAAAACATCCTTGGCGAAGCAAGGCTTACTTATACTATCTCTCGATGAAAAAAAATAACATAGTGGGTAGCCAATTGATTTTGGCCTTTTATTCTGTAAAAATGTACGATAGATAATTGACACTATCTTATAAATATGCCTCCACTTTTGATCAATTTTAACAATCTGAAATCAGGTACTCTACATGGAAACACTCACAAATACTGAAATCGTAGGTGCCCCTTGAATATTCTGTTGACGTTATTGACTTGCCTTTAATGAAAAGCACCTGATGCTCGCTTTGAAAGGCTAAACAGTTCCATTAAGGTAAATTGACTAGCATATATGACAACTCACCGCAGATGACATAGATTCAGTGCATTTGGGGGATGATGAAATTGATGAGAAGTGATAGTGTTAGTTACATCAATCATTCGCCTCTCAATTTCAATGAGATTTAATAGAAGGCTTCCTCAAACAGGATATTTGTTCATATGTATTTTCCGCTTATATACATGTCCTTGGAAACCTTTTTTTTCCCACAAATTAAAATGATCCTTTCTTTTTCCGATTTTTCATTTTTTTCACATTTTGCCAAAAGCAAGGGCGTATATTTTCTTTTGAGAATTGTCTGCATTTGTGATGTTCACTTTGTCATTGTATACTAATTTTATATTCCTCAATACACTGTTGCCCATAAAGTTGGAATAATTTTTTTCAGACCCAATCTTAAAACGTATTTCTATTTGAACGCCTCATTAATCATATTAGAGTAGGTGAATGATTACATAATGAGTGCCCACTACCCAGGTGAAGTGAATCCATGCATAATTTTGAATTACGTAACAATGCCTTTTGTTGGGAACTATAAAAGGCAAATAACGTCTACTACAGGGTGAGTAAAAAAAAAAACTTGACCCTGATTGTGTCCACCATTTTGGATTTTTAAGTTAGACATATCTAACATATGTGGTATCATTTGAAGCTTAGTACATTATCTTTAATCTGCTGCCAAGATCATTCAAATCGGTTAGTTATAGAGTAGTCAGTTTTGCGCTCTGTCCATGGATTCACATTCAAATGAACGGCGTTCAGCTAAGGAAGGAATCAGTGTCAGAAAAAATGTCGAGCTAGTTATGGAATGCAGGAATAAATGTGACGCTATTAACCCTACAAATCTAGTCAAACATTATCATAGACGCCCTCTTGACGTTTCTACGTCCTCAATACTCCCGAACCAATAAATGAAAATAAAGTTAACTTGATACATTGTACCAGTTTCTGGAGAGTTGATTGGATCATACATATGAAGGAACAACATCGGTGATAACGTTTTGAGTATGTGTCTAATGTCGACCAAAATTATGCCACATCTTGAAAAAAAGTTTTGTCAAATGGAAACTTACTATCATCACTGATTTTACAACCTTTAAATACCGTTTTATTGGACATAAACATAAGACAGCCCTATAAATCTTTTAAGGAGTCATTTCTAAGTGGGCCGTCTGCATTCAAATGGGGAATTCGATGGATAGGGGAAAAAGTTGACAATTGATTCATACGACTGTAGCTCGACCCTATAATAATCAATTAGATTATTTTTGCAGCAAATTAAGATAATGAACTAAGCTTTCGATGATACCAAATATGTTGGCGACATTTGTACTTCCACTTTCAAACTTGGCGGACACAATCAGGGTCAAGTTTTTTTTGAATCACCCTGTATTTGTTCCTTTTCCCGCCTCCAAGGCCTATTGTGCAATGAGCCCACAGTTTTCAGCGTTAGATGGTTACCTTTACAACAAACAATGAAACAGAGGTTCATTGGATATGCCACGTCAAACGGCATTGTCAGTACGACGAAGAGCGCTAGATAGCACTCCGACGGGAAGGATTCAAACAAGTTAAAGTCGCTGAATTCTTCAGAATATCGTAGAGTGTAAAGTAGTAAAATCCTCAGACATTATCGAAAGGTGGAGTCATTTGAGGCCAGGAAAATCTATTCGCAACTAAAAACTTGTCAGAAAAATTTTGAAAACAGCAATGCTCTAAGATATAAATTTTTATTCAATTACGTGTAGCATAAGTGTCCGTACGGAGAGTAATGACTAAAGTATACTATTTTGCCCTTAGGGGGGCTGTGTTTTCAGTCTTATCACTTGCAAGGTAATGCTAGGATACCTGTACTTGTTACAGACATACAAAATTCTGAGTTTTTATGATTTTTTATTCGATTTTTTTGGATTTTGCAAATCACCGATAGTGCCTTTAAGAAGTGAAGAAGATTCCCTCGGATTTATTATCCTGAAATATTAAAATGTGCAAGACACCTTTTTGAAATCTTCGCCGTGAGACCATATTACCGTTGACTTGTGATGCTTCCTTTAATTCTGGGCATAAATCGCCACAATAATTATCTAGATTGGGCAAATCTGACATTCTAGAGTGTATTGATTATTATCACCGTTGTAATGGTTTTGGACACTGACATTCTAGAGTGTATTGATTATTATCACCGTTGTAATGGTTTTGGACATTATTGAACCAATCGTTTTAATCAACACAATTAAAAAAATTCTGTTATTATATAAGTTCAGATCATTTGTTTTACACAAGACTAACATCTTCAATTTAACTTTTAATGGTATTTAGACCTTGGTATCAAATTCCATAAGAGATATGATAATGCGTAAAATGCACGGCTATCCGCGAAGGTGGGGGAAGTTATAATATTGAGGACATAAAGTTCGTATTTCAGTTATGCAGTAAAGCTATACAGCAAAACCACTCTACCTAATTAAAGTCCGCGATTGTTCCGTTTTGTTAGTTACAGTGGGTAATTGACATTTGAATCATTAATATACAGAATCAATGGATCTCTCAACCCAGTATGATGTATAAACTGCAGGGGCGTCGGAACACAAAAAATAAAGTGGTACGGATGATGGTGGTCTGGGGGTTTTACCCCAGCGGGGATTACAAGGGCAGAGACCCTGCGTGGGTGGGGGGTGGGGGTAAAGGGGGGGCGAAGCCCCCTATTTAAGGCCAGCGATTTCGTATTGGAGATATATTTGTACAGGAAGTTAATAGGGAACTAATAAAAAATTAGAAAAGAGATTGGACCGTAGGGCTACGTGTAGCATGTTGTGGAGACGAAGAAAATGGACTTAAAGAGAATGATACAACCGAAAAAAAAATCACCATGTTCATTCTCCTTCCCTTTCTCTTTTTTTTTCTTTCCTTTTTTCCTTTTTTTTGCAACAAAAAAAGGGGTACGGACACATCGTACCATCTCGTACGTTCGGACGCCTTGATAACTGCCCACTCTCGTAATGGCCAAACTTAACCTTATTTCTTCAAAAACAGTCCCAGTTAACCATGTTAAACATTCATCTATGGTTCTCTCTTAGCGCGCCTCAGTTTGCAGGTCTTTAATCCTGTCTGTAGAGATTTGCAAAACTTTAAAAAAAGAGACCCAATTCTATCATATCTGACATAGATATCTCACCCACGTTCACTCAATGGTTATGGATTTAAGTAAATTGTTTGCACAATGCGCCAAGGGTGTACAGGCTAAACCAGGTTAGCCATTGACCCTCGTTCAATTTTAATGCAATGAAATTATTTGCAGAAGAGAAAGGCGGGCTTTGATACCTTTATCACCCTAAAACACAATGTTCCCCAATACCCACAGGGTTTTTAAGATAAACACTATTGGAGAAGGACACTAATGTTTAAAATTAGCGTGTTTTTAGCCCAAATTTAAAAATTTGTTATTTATTCAGGTAATTCCTTCAAACAAAATGTACTGGTCTCCCAGTGAGGCCCTGATAAAGCATACAGTAATACAGTAATGATTACAAAATAAATGGCACTATAGTTTGTTGTTCATGTACATGAAAATGGAATAAAATGCAAGGCATAGATTTAAATGCAAAATTTATACAAACAATTAGTAAACAAGAAATAGCCGTTATAGCAGCAATACATTTTTAATTCATTCAGGCTCATAGATTCAAAATTGGTACGAATATTGGACGAAAGGTTATTCCATAATATTTTGCTCCTCTAACATGGAACGTTCTTTGCCAGCAACAATATTCCATGAAGGAAATGAGCAAGGTGTTTGAGTCGGCTTCTAGTACCTTTGTGGGACTGAATGAGTAAAAGTTAAAAAATGATGAAATATACAGGACTATTATGTTTGATAGTACACTGAAGGCAACGATACGTAAATGATATCCCACGCTATACTAAGTTTATTCCAATTAAAGATCTTTCATCCAATTTTATCTTCTTGAGGTTCTGATTCGGATGAAAGGAGAACACGAGCAGCCTGTTGAAAGACTTGCCCAGTTTGTGCTGGTTAAAGCAGGTAAATTTGACCCAAACAGAACTACAATAGTCAAAATGAGGAAAAACAAGAGCTTTGCCAGCATTGACAGTACTAGAAGGAAGAAAGTATTTAACTCTGCGAATTACACCAATACGCTTTGCACATTAGAAAGATACATATTGTACAGTATTTCAATGGGGAACGATCTGGTGCCAGTGTCTCGTTCATAGATTTATAATCAATCTGTTTGATTGTTTTTATGGGGGCACATTCCAAAATGTATTTTACTATGAAAGAAGTGAAATTAAAAACTTGGGTAAAGTACATAAGTAAGTTTTAATGGGGACAGTTGGGTACATATCAAAAACGATTTTTACAATGAAAGAAATAATAAAAAATATGTTACCGTCTTTTTAAGATGGTTACAAGATTGGGGTGGTAGTTGTATTCGTTCATTCGTTTCATTGTTCTTCGTTCGTGTTCTTCGCTTTAGTAATACCCTTAGAAAAAACTCACACTTTTCATTGAAATGGATGTTGGCCCGTACAAATTCAAGGACACTTCCAAATAAAATGATATAGACCATAAAGGACACCGTGAGATCCTCAACATCGAAAGTAAGATTTTTGATCAGTATTCTTATATTTTAAAAAATTATTAAAATGCACGGCATTTCTGGTTATCCACATCACTGTTAGATTACACCATTATAGTACGTTACACGATTAGTCTAATGATCCACAGATGGTCAGTTCATAGTTAGTAAAAAACATCGATCGATATTTTTTATACAAAGTTATGTACTTTGTATAAATACACTTTGTTTTTTGTATTTGACATTCATATCGGCTTTTTTGCCGATATATTGAAAATTTCAGTTTTTAATTTTTTCTCTCGGCTTTCAATACGAGGTTAGTTATAAATTTTGCTTTAATTAAACCCCCCCCCAACCCCCAAATAAAAAAAAACAAAATCAAAATAAAACAATAATGGTTCGGAAAAAAGTCCCATATTGCGGCAAAATTCATAACTAAAGGCAAATGAGATGCTAATTCTTCATATCGTTTTGATAAGGAGAAATCACTTAACAAACCTATTCAAAGTGGCAAACTAAGCTTAGAGCAATATAGTTGGGCAACGGTAAGTCCACTATTTGCGTTGAAAAACAAAGAAATACAGAAGAAAAGAACGAAGTTACCTTGGACAGGAAGAATATGAGAATAGACAAAATCGTGCAATTTAGTGCCTTGGTCCTGTCAAGCGTAGCACGCTTATTTGCACTCCTACCAATTGGTCAAAGGTAAGACAGGTAGGAGAGACTGCAAATCAAAATCACTGGGTGTTTCCGAAGTTTTGAAATTGGCAGAGAAAAAGGTTCCTGCCACAGCTACCTTTACCTAATAAATTATCGGGAAGGCCAAACCCAATAAGAAAACCAAAAACAATTTTCTCCGTCATCTCTGCCAAATGATCTATCTCTGCAAAATCAACACAACATAATGGAATTACATAAGCTTGTTCTTTTGTCGGAAATGAATTATCTCTAACCATCCTTCATAACCTATCTGCAAGTCAACAACAACACACATCAAATTGCCCATGTTTTTTTTCAACATTCCTGCCTTTCATACAATAGAATTAATATGACAAAATCTACATTTACATGTATAAAGGCACATACAATAATGACATTATATAATTGAAATAGTAACTCACACTGGAAAATTGAAAAACATTAGATAACAGCAGCTGCATACTTAATATTTAGCAACATTAATTTTAACTAATATCAGCATTAACATAAAATTAAATCATGGCCTCATTATGGCTGTCAAAAACATGAAATTGAGTATAATTTGAGTAAAAATTGGTACCATTCGCCAAAAGAAAAAAAAAAAAACAAAGCACTTAGTGAGACCTCAAACTTGGAGGTGTGGTGGGTGGGGACGACATTTTCTCTCTGCAATATCAACCACACACAATCTACGCTGACAGAACGCCTATGACGATTTGGTAAGATGAGGATACAAAAAGCCGTTGTAAAGGGAGATATAATATCCCCCCTGGAGATATAGCCCGGGGTAATGTGGTTCCCTAGGTAAGGGGTCCTTTCGACCCCTGTCCCTAGCACAAATCCCTAACCGGACTACAGAACCGCGCGGTCCTCCGGACCATGGCTTCTAGGGTCAGCGGTCTTCACCCTGTTGGACCCCTGGTCCTAGAATACCAGTCCTTGCTTTAGTGTTGCTAGTTTTTATACCCCGGACCATGCATGCTTCCAGGGTCAATAGTATTCACCGCGTGGACCCCTCTCGCTAGAAATAGTAAGTCCCTTACTTCAATATTCTTTTCCTAGGTGTTTTTATATAGTTTAACCGACATAGTTTCTATCTGCCCCCTAGGTTCCTTTTAATTGAATGAATACGATTTAATAAAAATGTGAGAAATGGTATAAAACAAAAACCGAAAGCTTGTTCGTCAACCGCCTTCGTGGTCTAGCGGTACGGTCTCTCTGACTTACGATATAAATAAATACTTCAAAAAAACATAAAAATATCAGCAAAATATTTTTGTTTTTTAAAATTTTTGTTTTTGCGGAATTTTTTCTGGTATGTTTGCGGATCCAGCCCTATTATGATTTTGTCCACCGGACAATATTACCACTTTCATTGTCTGAAGACCCAACATTTTCAGGGAAATAATAACTTTTTTTTTTGTTTTTTTTTAAAAATATTTTTGTTTGGGTTTGGGTTAGGTTTCGGTTTAATGTTAGGGTCATAGTAAAATTTCCAAGTAAAGCATGTGCAACGAATTTTACTTAACCCTAACGCCATTGAAAAAATCTCCAACAAAACTCACAAAATGTAAGCTGGTGTGCTATTTGTGTAATTTTGTTAGATTTTTTGTAGCATAAAGTGATTTTTTTGTAAGATTGATGTTAAATAAAGTGAACCACACACACATCCACACATGCGCGCACACACGGACACTGCATCCACACATGTACAAAACCCAACACTGGCCACACACTCACACCACAAAAACTAACACACACAGCGCATAGCACGCATACACCACCAATCACAATTCCCTCACAAACAATTCACACACATCACACATAACTCACCCACATACATCTAATACCCCACACCCCCACACATGTCATACATAGCCACCCCCGACAACAAGACCTGCCAATTGTAAGCAACCATCACACACATAGCAAAAAGAAGAAATAAAAAAACGCACATGCGCGAGCATTCGCATATGAATTCACAAATATTGATACAATGAACCCAAGTGAGTGGGGTTAGAGTTAATTAATTACAAAAATGTCACAAGTTGTGAGTCCTTTTATCAATTTGGAACTTAAATGGATGTGCATTACTTTGAAAATTTGGTGTAATATCCTAAACAACCAAAAACCACGTCAAATTGTAATTGGTGAAAACCCACGTACAACAACCCTAATTTTAATTAGCAAAATAATATTTTAGAAATTACATTCCTTAATCTAGCTAATAGTATGGCTTAAAAAAGTCATGCCTTTAAACACTCAACGGTTATTTTTATACTGTTAAAAATGATTGCAGAATATTTACTATGGCTATGTAGGGTAAATTTACAAATGAAAATACATAATATTTGTTTGGGTAAAAGGGACGGGTCCAACACCATGGAACCATTAATCATGCAATAGGAATCCGCCCCTCGAGGTATTTCCACACACGTTATTTCTCCCAATTTCTGGGATTCACCTTTTATTGTTCTTTCCAAGGGGGATGACGCTTCAAAACCAGTTTTCCGTGCTGGGCGCTGACATTTTTGAATATGCACGGAATAATTATCAGTTTGGGTGCTGTATACACACATAATGTCCTTCGATAACAAACATCCGCCACAAATATCAAGTTGTTGGATTTTGGTGGCTGTGGTTGGTTAAATTGTTGCCAACCCATGGCCACACAACGAGAAATGAACAACATCAGTCGTCCTTGATTATAAATAAACCGCCTCAATGAATACATCTTTTCCCCTAAGCGCGCATTGCTTATGAGACAAGAGTATCTTGAGCACAAGAATCCAGGTACAAAAAAAACTATTTTTTTTAACACCTGCCACCTCTAACCAAAAATACATTAACTTGTATCACTACCGATTAGTTGATATGCAAAGCGGCACCCACAGTATGTTGCAGAAGCGGAGGCAGCCATATTGCTTTCTATTGTTGGTATCTATGTTTTCTTTGTGTCGGCAAAACATGCGAGACGGTGAAATTCTAAAGATTACGTAGAGGCGTTTTGCCTCTATATCTATATAGAACCTCTTTTGTTCTCTTTAACCTCCGTTCCATTTCCTGGTATTTAAATGTCTTTGTATTTGTTAGGTTGGTGTTTATTCTCAGGCCTAATGGGATGATCCCTGCTCCTCTCCATTGTTTGTTTTGTGTGTTTGATGTCATTTGATGTATTGTTTCTATCTTTAATAGAAATAATAATTTGAATGGGAAATTGAATATTTAGTTTGTCAAAAATAGACACTATACGGCCATTGTTTCCATGCCAATTTCTGGCACGCCTTATGTGTGTAGGCCTATAAACAAAATACCTAAATTAAAAAAAATGTGAAAATTATACGAAAACTGCATTACCAAAACTAAACTTTTTTTAAAGGACCTTCTATTCTGGAATGAGTAGAATATTGAAGCCGTCGCGACCTGGTCTCTTTGTGCATTTGTTTTGGTGCAATTGCATTCTGATTAAATTTCAAAGAAAACATAACACAATATTCTTCGAATAGACAAAAGCTAATTTACTATTATTTGGTAATTAAGAACGATCCCTTTTCGGGAACAGTTTTCAACCGACTTTCCTTGCAAGACAACTGCAAGGAAGTAACTGTCATTGAGAAGAAAATATTGCATTTTTAAGGACATTCCTTGCGGCATAGCAAAATAATTCTCTTAAAATCATACACTTACCGTTTTTAAAGTTGGAGAGTTCCGCGGGGATATATTAAAAGACTGTCTTGTCATCTTTCTACATAACTCCAAATATACTCCAACAAAGAAAATTAAGGGCAATTTTTTATTAGGTTTTATTTGGGAAAACTCCTCGATCCTAAAAAAATTTGTTTTCCGTTTGTTTTTTATTCTATTTTTAAATTACTGAATCCATAAAATTTTTAAATAAAAATATACATACAGTCATTAATAGTTAACTGCCAATTTATCATTTTTGAGATATTTTTCTGATGTGTGTTTTTCTCTATGGCCATGACTATGTGTAGTACACCTTTGTACACTCAAAAGGTCGTTATAATGACACACTAAATCTTAAGTGTAAATTTTAAAACATACCTATATTTTGCAATTCTGGTCGATTACTGTTTTACGTTTGTGATGTTTAATGGCTTTCTATAAATTTTTTAGTCCCTGTGTCCTCCATAAATCTATAAATTATTGAATTCTTTTTTCGAGCTGAGAGTGTGTGTTTACGGTCTCTCTTCCATACTATTTGTAGTAGCAGTTAAAGCTATTAGTTAATTACATTTTCTGTCACATTTTATGGCTTTCAGATAAAAATACAGATGCATATTCAGATGTTTTTGAGAGAGAATAGATTTAGGCCTATTCCAGAGAAAGGGCCCTACATCATAAGATCAGCTTCTCGAAGCTAAACTTATTAAACAAATTAATATTTAATTTTTGAAATTGAAATTCATTCTTAAATTACACCCTAACCATTCCCCACACAGTGCAATTTCTATAAATTTTGACCACATTTCCTTTAAAAAAAAAATCCAAAATTGTGAAAACAAACGACATTGGATAAAATCCTTTTCCCCCCAAACAAAAACATTACTTTTTATTTATTTGTGTGATTATTTAATTAATTCACTATTAAATATTCAAATAAAGTCACAAAGCTAAATACGAACATAAACAAAATTAAACAGGTAGTGTGCCAATTTATCATTTTCTATATATCTCTTAAATTTCGGACAAGGATTGTCTTCTCAATTTTAAGCATTTTCCTCTGAAGTCATCGACGCTATGTGGCAATACATACTTGTTCATATCCACGTGAGAATATGGGCATATCTATCTTTAATTGCAACCATAATTTTAATTTATGTTTATGTCACACAATACCAGTCAGTAGATCATTAATAGTACAATGAGAAAGTGTTACTCTCTGAAAGCCTCTTCAAGTGGCCACCTTCGCTTTTGAATAAGGTTTCTAATTTCCTAACGCATGTTGTTTTATTAGTATTATTATTATTATTATATTAATATAGCCTGTTGCAGTTTAGTGGAATTGGCTATGTTATGCACGAATACGACGTTTCCCCTCACTTCCAAATTTGAACCCCTGTACAACTGAAATTTTACCCTTTTCTTTTTGATTTTTTGCTGTTTTGAATGGGATTATGACCTCTACACTTAGGCTGTAGATAGTACCAACTATAGCCTTTTTTCTGAATCCTTATGGTTGAACACAATGCGGTACACTTTTCAACAGGACTGGGTCCTTTAAAAAATTTTTAACCCATGTACAAACTTTGTCTTGGCCCCGCTCCTTAAGGCATCATTGGCAGCACGTAAGAATCGCTTTTCGGGTCCTGTCAGGCTGTCAACATATGTAATCACTCAAACCATTTGTATAGTAAGTAGTAGTCGCAAGTAGTAATATGTAGTAATATGTAGTAGTGGTATGTAGTAGTATGTACAGTAGTAATCTGTAGTCGTCTCTGTCAAGTATTATTAGACGTCGTGTATAGTAGTCTGTCGTTAAAACAGTATGCAGTAAGTAGTAGTATATTGTAGTAATGTAGTAGTATAGTAGAAGTCTATGTAGCAGTAGAGTCGCTGACTCTAGCTTCTCATAGTCATGTATTCCTCGTACGTATACTAATATGTGTGCTAGTAGGCCTATGTAGTAAGAGTAGTAGTAGTATACTTAGCCTTGCGTAGTGCGTATTCTTTCTCGTAGCATGTTTGTCGTGAATAGTAGTATGTCGTAGTATTAGGTAGTCTTAATGCAGTAGTATCATATGTAGTATAGTAGTATACTTATAGTATTTAGTAGTATGTAGTAGTCAACCAACAGTCTACTCATGTCGTCTTCGTAGTACTCTGTAGTCGTAGTCGTATTAGTAGTAGTAGAAGTCGTCTCGTAGTACTCGTTTCGTCTCGTACTATGTGTGGGTTGTCGTGAATTCGCCCCGCTTATGCACTAATTCATCGTTTGGGAAATTTCGTTTCCACTTAAACGTTATCCTTTGTTTTGCGCTTTATCCGTCAAAGGATATGAATCGCTAATTTTATGCAAATAAAAAATAATCCCTAGACTAATAAAGGTATGATTTCATTCTTTAAATAGCCTAATGAATCATTCAAATTTCCCCCTAAGTGTCAATCTAGAGGTAATTATTTATTATTATGACTAAATATTATTCTATAGTTCCTAATATTTACCCTTTTGACTTATTTGGATGTATCTGACCCCATATGTAACGCAAAAAGTTTGAGTCAAAGGTCAATACAGGAGTAAATTTGGAAACGTATTGCAAACAAATACCTCTACATATGCATAAGTTGTCACTCTACCCATGACTGTAACACATGATTACTAAGCAAGGGCACACTCCGACATTAAATGTCATCTAGGGGTAATTTTCAGTTCTTGTACGTCTATAAATCAATGGATTTTAAAGAAAAATTGGAAGGAAGTGGATCTACTTGGAACGTCCTTCACAACATGTGAGGTCGGTATCTGGGTCTTGGTTAGGCGGGGACATAATAACGCACTACTCCATCATAGGCCTGCTTCAATTATTAAACCATGGAGTTGGAGATTTCTGCGTTCTTTTATTTTTTTTACATAAATTGATTTTTTTCAGCATGGATGGAATCTTCGAAAACTTTAAATGAAATCATGCAGGATCTCCGCCACTGAAAAGTATGTAATTACAAGCCCTTTTTAGGTCACCTAGTGTATTTGAAAATTTAATTCACAATTTTCCTAGGGAATTTCATGGAAAAATAGAGAAAACAAAACTATCAATTTTATGCTTGTGTGTCATTCATGAGTGTGTACTCGGTTATTATTAGGGCCTTTAACAAATCTCTATTGCATTTTAGTGTTTATCAAGAGTAGGTCATTTTCAAATAGAATCATAACATTCTTCGGAATTGGACACACATTCCTAAGGAACGAGTTGTACTAGGACAATGGACAAAGAATAATTCCTACGCACTGGTAGTCCGTCCACTTCGGGCTTTGACATTAATTCCTAATGATCGATATTCCACCTTGGACTTGGACACTACTTTCTTAGGACTTGTAGTCCACGCTAGACAAGACGCATCCCTAAGGAAATAAATCTTCCACCTCTGACAGGGCCTTAAGTCCTAAGAAAAAAAAAATGAGGAGGTCCGCCCAAATCCAACCTAGGAGTTGCAGTCCACTCTGGCCTGGCATTAATTCCTAAGGAACAATAGTCTGCCACCTTCAACGCACCATAATTCTAAGTTCGAATTGGAACCCTAATCCCTAATGAAGAAATGTCCCCCCCTGACATGGCATTAATTCCCGCAGAACTATAGTGCTGCCTACCTTCGCCTTTGAACAATAATGCCTAAGGTCTATAGTCCCCCATGTCGGAATTAGCAACCCTAATCCCAATGAGCGCTAGTCCCCCCTGAACAGGTCATTATCGCTAGAGACTAAGGCTCCCTCCGCTTTCGAAATGGACCTAATTCCAAGGCTGGTTTCCATATCGGACTTGGAATTTATTCCTTAAGCCTGATAGTCCTATTCGGACTTTCATTCCCACTTTGTAAGGACTAACATCCATAAAATCATAGTCCTGGGGACTATAGTTCCTAGTTTTGCACATACCCCGGACTATTAAAACCACTAAGCTTAGTTTCGTCTCCGGACTATGGCTACAGGGGACCATATCTCTTGCCACAGCCGTCTCAGAGGACACCCGATGTGGTAGCTAAACGATGCGAAGATTTGTTACCAATAACGCTATGCATAACAAAAGAACAGAAGGCGTCGCCGTTTGATTAGAGCATTTTGAAAAGAATGACTAAAGCGGGCAAGAAAAGTATGTCGAGCAAAGCCAACCATATTTTTCTGCTGCGGGTAAATGTCATTTTCTTTGATGTAACATCATAAAATGGTTTTACCTTTGGACAGAAGAATATGATAATAGGACAAAGAGCGTGCCATTTAGTGCCTCACTTTCAAGCGTAGTCACGTTTATTTGCATGTGCTACCATTGGTCAAAGTATGGACATTAGAGAGAACTGGCAAATTTTCCAAATCCTGGTTATTTCCGAAGTTTTGAAATTGGCAAGAAAAGGAGGTTTTCCTCCACAGCTACTTTACTAAATAAATTATCGGTAAGAAGGGAACAGCCAAAACCCGCAAAATACAGAATCCATGAAAACAATTGTTCTCCGGTCATCCTGGCAAATGAATCATCTGGCAAATCAACACAACATAAATTATAATTACATTAAGCTTTGTTCTTTTGTCGGAATGAATTCTCTCTAACTAACCATCTTACAAATAACCTGCAAGTTATCGCAAGTCAACACCACACATAAAATTGCCCATGTTATTAACATTCCTGCCTGTCATCCAATAGAATTGAATGACGAAATCTACATGTAACAGTATAGAGGCAAATACAATATGACAATTAATATAATTTGAAATATTTAACCATCACTGAAAATTGAAAATCATTAGCTAACAGCAGCTGCATACTTAATATTTAGCAACATTAAATTTGACCTAATATCATGCATTAACATACAATTAAATCATGGAATCATTATGGCTGTCAAAATCATGACAGTGAGTATCATTTTTGAGTAAACATTGGGGCAACAACATTCGCCACACAATTTTTTACGAGCCGTAACTTTGCCTAAACCCCCCTCCCCCCCCACCCCCCCCACACACAAACATAACACAAGCGAATAAAATCCAATGCCTATGAATTTGCCGGCTTGAACCTGAAAAGCTTGCTAACCCAATTCCTCATAGAACTGGAAAAAATAGTAATGGAAATTCAAAGCAAGAACCCAAAATCCCGGTTTTATCATTATGTAATTTCCCGCACGAAAAATCAAAAACGTCAAGTACAATGTATAAAAACGTTGGCTGGGTCAACGGGCTTTAATCCGCGAATAACTACCGGCGATAATTATAATTTCTTAATGCTAAAGTGAAAAATCTTTTAAAAAAAAAAAAAAAAAAAAAAAAAACCAAAAATAATTTTACACAAAACCTTATGTGGATTACAAAATTACGTTTTTAGTTCACCCATCATAACGAATTGATATTTTGGGCGCATAACTTTAAGGTCGAATTGGACCACTAATCCTAAGGAGCAATAGTCCACCCCTGACAGGGCAGTAATTCCCAGTAACTAGGGGTCTGCCTACCTTCGGAACTCGTGACAATAAGTCCTAAGGTCTATAGTCCATGTTGGAATTAGACCCTAATCCTTAAGGAGCGATAGTCCACCCTGACAAGTCATTAATCGCTAGAGACTAATGTACCTCCTTTCGGAAATGGACACCTAATTCCTAAGGACTGGTAGTCCATATCGGACTTGGATATTTATCCTAAGGCCTGATAGTCCTCTTCGGATTTTAATTCCCACTTGTAGGACTAACAGTCCTATAAATCATAGTCCGGGGGACTATAGTCCTAGCTTTGCACATACCCCGGGACTATCAAAACCAGAACTTAGTGTCTACGGCTATGGCTACAGGGGACAATATCTCCTGCCCCCGGCTCAAAGAGACACTCGATTGGTTGCTAACGATACGAAGATTGGTTACCAAGAAACGCCTATGCATAAACAAAAGAACAGAAGCGCCAGGTGAGTGAGCATTTGAATAGAGGAATAAAGCGCAAGAAAAGCTTGGCCGAGCCAAAGCCACCATATCTTCTGCATGCGGGTAATGCATTTCTTGATGTAACATCATACTAATGTTTTACCTTTGGACAGAAGAATATGAGAATAGACAAAATCGTGCCATTAAGTGCCTCACGTCAAGCGTAGCACGTTTATTTGCATTGTACCAATTGGTCAATGTAATGACAGTTAGGAGAGAACTGTTGCAAATTTCCAAATACTGGGTATTTCCGGAAGTTTGAAATTGTCAGAGAAACAGGTTTCCTCCACAGCTACCTTTACCTAATAAATTATCGGGAAGTCCAAAACCCAAAAATACAGCTCCAGAAAAAAGTTTCTCCGGTCATCTTGCAAATGATCTATTGCAAATCAACACAACATAAAGAATTACATAAGCTTGTTCTTTTGTCGGTAATGAATTATCTCTAACCATCATACAATAACATATCTGCAAGTCAACACACACATACAAATTGCCACATGTTTAAACATTCCTGCCTGTCATACAATAGAATGAATATGACAAAATCTACATGTACATGTATAAAGGCAAGACAATATGACATCTATATATTTGACATAAGTAACCACATGGAAAAATTGAAAATCATTAAAGTGCAGTTGAATAATTAATCTTTAGACAACATTAGATTTGAATAATATCATGCATTAACATACAATTAAATCATGGCCGCATTATGGCTGTCACAAAATCGTGAAATTGAGTTATAATTTTGAGGTAAAATTGGCAACACATTCGCCACACACAATTTACGAGCCGGAAACTTGCTCTAAACCCCCCCCCCCCACACACACACAAAAACAGAACAAAAGCGAAAAATCCAATGCCTATGAATTTGCCGGCTATGACTGAAAGCGCTAACCCAATTCTCATAGGACTGGAAAAAATAGTAATGAACAATTCAAAAGCAAGAACCCAAAATCCCGGTTATATCATTATGTAATTTCCGCCGAAAAATAAAAAAACGCTCAAGTACCATGTATAACCGTTGGCTGGGTCAACGGGCTTTAATCCGCGAATAATACAGGACGATAATTTCTTAAGCTAACGAGTGAAAATGGCGCTTTGGTCGACCAAAAATCAAATTTACACAAAACCGTATGTGGATTTAAAAATTACGTTTTTAGTTCACACCACATAAACGAAGTGAATTGTGGGCATAACTTTGGGGTGAATGCAATTCAATAGAGATGAAAAATTAATAGAAAAAATTGGGGTCCTGCCCTTAATGAAAACAAAAGAAATGAGGAAGGAAAACGTGTAGGAAAGAATTTCCAATACAAAAGGGTGGTTACCCCGCGTCCAATTACCAAGTAATTTTCCGGGAGAAAGTACGGGGCACATTTTGTGAAAGTTTCCTTAACAAGTTTGTTTTTTGATTGCCAAAAAATATGAAAAAAAAAAATTCTGTAAATAGAAGCTTGAGACCAACACCAAAAAAAATACAAAGCAATGTTAACCATTTTGCGAACCTAGTGGAGACTGATAAGTGGGTTCTGAACATGCACCGGAAGCATTATGCATGAAGTAAGGACGAACGTACAAATGTACATGTGTGGCAATTACTTCTGATAATTTTGTAAAACAATGCTGCAAAGGCCAGCATCTTGGATTTCCAGCCAAAATTAATTAAAATGCCAAATTTAAAAAACATAAGCATTTTTTTGAAATAGAAGGACCCACAAAAAAATGCAGTATTATCGCTCCAAAATCACGAAGGCCTTGCAATTGTTCATGCATTGTTTAATTGTTCAGGGTTACTGAAAAACTGTTCAAAAATGAAGAGACCACAACTTGCAAAAATATTGCCAATATTTTCTGGAAAATTCACCGAAAAAAGGCTACTAAAGCCAATCTATACCAAAAAAAAATTTGGATGTTACACAATGTGGTAAACAAAAACATCACTCGAAATGTATATTTAACACTCAAAGCATGAACCTAAAATAATAGCCGACTAAATATTTCAGTGTGGTAACAGGCACAGCGTTTGTACAGTAAGTCTGGCGATATTACGTACAAAATAGTGACCCGGACTCTACATTGAGCAAGAAGTTTACAAAAAAATGCCAATTATTATAAACTGTAGCTTAGTATTCCATGCAATGGGAATTCTACTTCAGAAAACTCAGATGTACCCCAAAAATTTAACATGACACTGAAGCCTTTATTACACATTAAAGACGATTTATGAATGAAGTCTGACCTAGTATGCTTTACAAGTAATTCCTGCATGTACTATTACAACTTCAAAAACTGAAATGTGCTTACTCGAATTGTTCTTACCATTAAAAATAAATGAGCACAAGAGCAGAAGATTGTTCGTTTAACAGGACTTGGGACTTGTTGACCTGCAACAATAAAGTTTCTTTTTAAGAATTACATTACCCCACAAATTTTTTCCTCACGCTCGGCATTCGGCAATGACGCTGATCAACACTTCATTCATTTAATCTGATTTACATAGCATAGCGTAAGAACTCAATTGACACATGCAACATTATATATTTTCAGTGAGGATTACGGAAAAGGAGGCCCTGACAGCAGCTTAAGGGCGCGCGCCCCCACGGGGCCCACCCCCGCCACCGACTGACAATGCAAGGCGACGCAATGTTCCGCACCTTAATATGCGGACTAGAGCGCTTTCGAAGGCCTGAAAGAAAAAAAAATAGGGGGCCCTGTTAGCAACTGCTGACTCTGTTAACTCTTAAATCCGACACTGTACATTTGCCTTTTGTACTGCCCAAGAATACGCGAAGTAACCGAGCTGAATAAAATTATTGATTTGTAAGAATGATTTGAAACCAATGCTTGAATAACTGAATGACATCATTAACAAAACTGGAATGTAAACAAAACGAAAGGTGTCATCAGTTTGTACAGACAAACTCAGACAAGCACGATTGCGGCAACGCCCAGTTTACCATTGACTTGAAAAGATAAGGCAACTTGAGCTACGAAATGTTTTTAAAATATGACAGCCATTCAAGCACGAATTTTCACACTTACGATTGCATGTCGATCACCTTCACAATGGACATGATGGTCGAATGCTGTTTGTTTATATAATGTAATATGAAAACTTAAAGTACAAAGCATAAAGACCAAGACTTAAAGAAATTGTTCAGTGGGGAATTCAGTAGCCTGTGAAATGGACTAATAAGCCACAACTCAAAGGAATTTATGTTTAAGTTGGAGAAGCATCCGTATGAATAGAGCGGCATATTTACAAGGGCTCTAGGCATATACGGCAAACTTACGCCCAAAGAGAAAGCGCAGCAACAAATAAAAAACATACGCAATTACACAGACATGCCAGAAACAAAAGTGAATGAAAAAATAACAGGACAACCGAACTTAAAAACAAAAATTCAACCGAACATAAAGACGTGAAAGAACGTTGAATGAGAAAAATGAAGAAGAAGAAGACGAGGATTTTGAATTGAAAGGGAGCCAACACAGGCACGCATTGTTAATACATTATGATAGCGCGTATCAAACATCCACATATATTTTCATACTTGCTCCCTCGGTACCCATATGTTAACGGCTTTCCTGGATGTGACGCGAAACACTGATATAACAATTTCACAACCCACATTAACCCAACTACTTTGGACAATCGACCTGGTGGTAACAACAATAACAGGCGAAATTTTGAACTTGTTAGATTTGTAATTTCACCACATAATTACAATTTGCTCAAAGCGGCACTGCACATTATTTAGAAAACTACGAAAATTTGTTAAAATTGAGCGCAAAATGATAGTTTAGGCCGATGGAACAGGAGAAATAAAAGGTGACACAAAAAATTAACATACCAAAAATGGATAGGGAATAAAAAGAGGCTAAACGCAACCCTGAAATTTGTAGGCAACTTCACGTTTGAAGTAACGCTAATCAACAAATGGCAATACATGACAAATAGGCACGTAAAAACCCGATGTTAAAAACCCAAGGTTCACGGACCGGACAAAACAAGATGCATGCCGCGAGAGGAATCAACTTCTTAGCGTGTGGTATCATGTATACACGCCTTACCGCGTAGTTGCTGAATTAATGACGCCGATGTCATTGATTAAAAAATCAAAACTGTTTTACCATAAGCGCGCTGATTTGGGTGAGGGCCATGTATATTAAAGCCATACAACCACGCAACAAATATTAATCTTGAAAAACCCTAGAGGGCGCACTGATTTCAAAATGTGGCCCTTACATCTTTAAGGCACACTCAAAGAAGGCAACCATCTGACCCAGGGCAAATTGACATAAAGAAATACGGTTTTGTAACCAAAATGGCCACATATTGAACAAGAAAAAAATGTGAGCAACAAGCAATTAAATCATGCCAATATTTGGGTGAGCACCAAGGCGACACAAGCATATTACACCCAAAATAAAAATAAAAACACCAATAAACCCAAATAATAGACACCGACTTTGGAAAAAACTGAAAATTTTGTGCATAAAAGTAACCAAAAACCTAAAAAAAAATATATATAGGGCCCAAGGAACAAAAAATTCTACATAAACAATTGCGGGCAGATCAAAACTTTTAATCACACACAGTGTTGGGGCCTGTATAATTGTTGCATATCCGCCATTTTGGATGATTTTGTGACCAATTTCAATAGATTTGTGGATTTCGAAACCAAAGATTAATTTTCTTCAATTTTGGAGTCTTTACTTAATCCATATCCAATTTCTTCAATATTTAAACATGTCGAGGCTGTCTTGACTCTAATTTTCTGTTGATGACTATTTTTGTAAGCACCTAAAAAACAATAGACATCAACGGCCGCCAATCTTGGATTTTTTTTCAGCCAACTTTTTCGTCAATTGCTGTTTTGTTACATTTTGAAAACCATGCACGATTTTTTTTCTTCAATTTTTTCAGCCACAAGTATTCTATGACAATTAGCTTCATTTTTTGATAAGTACAAGTACATGCTTGTCAAACGACTTAGTTATAATTTTTTTGAAAAAAAAGATCGAGCCCCCGGCGTCATGGAACGACAACTCTGTGAACAAAAAAAAAAAAAAAAAAACGCATATTGCATAAAAACGCAGATACTTTTCACTGAATTAAGGCCAAAAAGGCGGCCAGTGGGTTTTTTTTGGCTTCCTACGTTTAAACCATGAAACATGTATTTGACCTATGATATAAAAAAATCCAACCCGGTGTTGGCCTTAAAACATGAAAACAAAACTGAAGACCCATAATTGGTGTTTGTTTTGCTTAAACATTGTTGGATGTCAAAAAATATACAACAAGCTATCAAAAAAATTTGAAAAATGGGAAAGCACATATTTTTTTCAAAAATGGTGTTTTTTGCTTTTTTATAATAAAAAACTTGAAACTCACCAGAATAAGATAGACGTATTGGAATAAGCTGATGCCAAAAATAGCACCATTATTGTTTAATTGTTAAACCTCATTATACGGGTAAGCCCACTGCCACCTCCCCCCTTATGCAACAATACAATTTGAATTAATATACACCACTACCAATGGCATTCAAGACAAATGCTTTTAAAGTGTTCATGGTTACCTGATGCGACTTGTAAAAGCCCGAAATATAATATCCATCAAAGTCCACTCGAACCTCTTCATTCTATGTTCACTGAAGGACAATTCTCCTTCAACTGTAATATTGTGTACAAGCCTCGATATTGAGTACCGCCCTTCAGATTGTTCCAATACGACTACCGCTAACAAGTACTTCCGGTGTTGGCCAAGATTGAGTACACAACCAGTTAGTTGTGAGTAGCTTGCGTGCTTGAGTAATTCCCACATCTATTTCTGGCTGGTACAAAACAACTTGACGAATATCCACGCGTACAAGAGAAAAAGGCGATCGTCCTTTTGGAAAATTGACAAAACTTTTTAAGACAGTATGATGAGACCACATCCCTTCTCGACGCAAACGTTAAGTCGTACTTGAACACGAATCAACGGTTGCTGAATCTGCGGCTTAATTGTAGGTTCCCCCCCCCCCCCCCATAAGCAAAGTAATCTTAGAATTTTGCGATGTAGAAACTAGGAGTAATGAGACGATCGCTATTAAATCCGATTTCTGCTAATTCATTATATCGATACGCCGAGCCCGTGGATTTTTTTTAAACATGACTGACAGTCTAAGATAATATAACAAGATGAATGGAAAACCAGAGTGTAATTGAAAATAACGAGTGAAAAGGCAATGGATGAGCTAGGTTAGCAAAAGAAATTTCTGCAAAATCGACACACACCCAAGTCAAAACGTAAAGGCAACAGTTGAGGTAGAACGGCAAAAGAATTTTCTGCAATATCAACCACACCTCTTAGATCTACGCTGACAGAAAGCCTAATGACGATTGTAAGATGAGAGATTGGACACCCGATTGGTTGCTAACGATGCGAAGATTGGTTACCAAGAACGCTATGCATAACAAAGAACAGAAGCGCCGGGTGAGTGAGCATTTGAAAAGAGGAATAAAGCGGAAAGAAAGCTATTGCGAGCCAAAGCGACCATATTCTTCTACTTAGGGCTCTGCTTAGGGTAAATGCATTTTCTTTGATGTAACATCAGAAAATGTTATTCCGGATATTTCGACATAACTTTTTATTTAGTTTCATGTAGTTTTAATATAATTGTCACATAAAATACATTTTCATCAATCGTGTACTCATAAGGAGTGTCATATATGCATTTTATTTGTGGGAAACGCTGAAATACAAACATAAGCGTGCGAAGAATGGGTGTTGCTTTGTATATGCTACATGATACTCAGATTGTGCTTGTCTTTGACACTAAAAACTTAATTGCACCAATTGCACGCCCACATTTGTGCGTTGTGCATTAGATTGTTATTTACATTATACTTGAATAGATTTTAAAATGACAATCTGAAGTAGTCTGTTTGACTGTTATTGTTATTTTACACATATACACACCAATTAAAACTTACCTCTTCAATATTACATGCTATACTTGAACGGATGAACGCAGTGCTCACATACATAGATTGAAAGAGATAACCGACACGCCAGGAGTTTTAAGTGAGCAACTGCCGATGGTGCTGCTGCTGCTGCTGATGATGATGATGATAAAATTAAACTTATGGTTAGCGTTTGTGACGGCCATTTTAATTCTTTGGATAGATACAAAGACACATGTACAATATTATATTAACAGTTTTCTTACATAATAATTATATATCTTGACTCTAGGCCTCTGCCGACTTTCAGATTCCTACTTACGATCATATTCTAAATAAAATTATTGTTAGCCTAAGTGTATTTTAGCGTTTACGACCATTTTGGATTTTACGGCAATTCTTTGGATTACGTGAGTAAAGTATTGACATTTTACTATGTACAAGGTGTCCACAAAAAATGGTGCAAGGCAAAAGTACTCTCGTTGGAGGTGAAAAATATAAAATGATGACGTGATATTTACATCAAGTCATTACTGAAATCTTGGCTTTTGCATACCGTCTGCAGAATCTGATTTGGTTGTTGCCATCTTGAGATATGGCTAATATTCTAAGAGAGGGTTAGATACCATTTGTGCCACTTTTCACAGAATGGGATAACTTAACACAATCGAATCATGCATGTTGATAGGACACGTTATTGATTCGAAAGAATTCATCCATGACACAATTATAATGCTTGAGTTTTTGTTTTCTTGTTACTTCATATCAATGTTTCTTTTCTCAGTAAACATTCTAAAATGACTTCACAAATAAGTAAATAACATAAAAATAGGCAGACACAGCTGGAAACAGAGACATTATCAAACAATAATTATCGCACATCTTGCATAAATAATACACATTTTTATGAGCTCTGGTGAAGCAAATTGAAAATGCAACTAGAATTTCGCGGTTCTCGGCTTTCTAGGTTTCAGGTTTTGCTGGCTAGTTGGCGACTGGTTGGGGGGAAGCTGGTAAATTGTGCGTTGCCAGTGGGTTCATGTTGGCGGTGGTTGTGATGCTTATGTTCAGAACCTTATCGGTCGCTCTGAGCCATAACTGAGGTTGGCTGGAATTTGTATGTTGAATTGAAGCAGACGTTTTCCTGCAAGTTGTTTAGATTGTTTGAATTGATGTCAAAGATGAATTGTAATTCCGTGGCTGCATGTTCAGGCGACTTGCAAGTTTTTTAGGTTGACTGTTAACTGGAATAAGTTGGACGCATCTATCTTATCTATCGTCCAATCATTACATCACTCAGTAGTAGGGTATTGTTGTACTCGGTGAAAAAGGTGCTTGGTCACAGGAACAAAGATCAACAAAGTGTGCAGGAACAAAAGACTGGTGCAAGTAAAAAGAAGGACGTGTGGCTAGCTAGCGGAGTGTGAGTGGCTTCAGGGGTGTTCCAGATGCAGATGACACTTGGAAAAAAATTGTGCTGGTAAGAGAGTTCTACAGTGGTGCTGTTGTAGCTGTTGGCGGTGGCCCCTAGTTTGGTCTGATATATACACATATGCAAGGTCTGTAAGGTGAATGGATGTCCAGAATTGAAGCTGTAAGTTTCTGGACAATTGCTTGGAATATGGGTTTACAATAATGAAATTTCATTCGCGAACAATTCCTTCGTTTTGTTTATTTATATTATTCTTTGTTTATTTTGATTTTTAATTTATAATGTATATATTTTTATTCATAGTGTTTATTTTGTTTTTAATTATGTTCATTTCTTATTTATTATTTAGTTTTTATTTTACCTATTTAGTCATCTTTAATTTGTTTATTTCAAATTTTTATTGTAACGATTTACTTCATTAATATTTGTATTTATTCAAAATGTTTGGTTTTTAATTTTGTAATTGTATTTGTGTTTATTACTTTGTTTTATTTTACTTATTTAGTCATCTTTATTTTGTTTAGTGTTAATTATTTAAGTTTATTTTCATTTTAAAGATTTATATTATTAATATTTTTGTGTATACGGCTTTGATTTTATTAATTTTTGAAATATTTTTTATTATCCTCCCGTTTATTTGTATTTTCTTACCATTTTGGCTTTTATTATTTTGTCGTTTTCTTTATTTTTTATTTTTGTACTGATTTTTTAAAATTTATTTTTTCCATTTATTCATTTTATAATTCTATTCCTTTTTGGGAAAGCGCTATATAAATATCTGTAATTATGTTATTATTTCTTTTTTATTTTAACAATTTATTTTAATGATATTCTAAGACTAGTGTACACGGATTTGATTTGGTTTTAATTTTTAAATTATTTGTTATTATGTTCTCATCCGTTTATTATTATTTTTCGTTTTCTTTATTTTTTATTTTTAATTTGTACTGATCTTTTTCTTTATTTCATTCCATTTGTTATTTTATTGATTTTATTTGTGTTAATTTCTTCTTGTATATGCTTTAGGCCTATATGTATGACTTTTGTGATGGTCATATGCGAAAAAAAATCTCTGTTACACCCAAACAATAAAATTTCTAAAAATACAATTAAACAAAAGAAATAACCCCCCCCCCAAAAAAAAAAAAAAAAAATCAGCCCAAAGTGGGGATTCGACACAGACCAACAGGTTCTATGTTTAAATAAATAAATGGACAGGAGCAATAGGTAAGGGGACTATTTCAGGTCTCAATTAGCTGTGTAACGTTTCGCTAGTTTTAGCGCAACGCATTCTGGGTAGTTTTCAATGTAAACGCGTAATAACTACTGCCGATCTTCAAAGAAAGAGGTATTGCGAGATAGTCAGTATCGGGGGTCAGTATTATATGTAAAAAAATAATTTCAGCTAAAACACGAACATAACATTGGGGGAAATGCCACACCAAATTATAGACTGAGGTTCGTAATTCGGGCGCTGCAACAATGATATCATGGTTAATTTCGTCAAAAAGCTCTTCCATGAACCCCCCCCCCCCCCCCCCCCCCCCCCCCCCCCCCCCCCCCCCCCCCCCCCCCCCCCCCCCCCCCCCCCCCATCGCTATTAGCCTTGACACGTAATAGACCCGGGCGACAATACGGAGTGTCCAAGTTAGAGGAACCTAGAATACGCTATTACCCACCGTGTACTTACCAATACCTACGTACAAATCGCCCGAGGGGAATCGGGGGAAATCAACCGCACTAATTTCCTTTTTTGGCAGCAATATTTATTTTCACTACACATATACGCGATTTTAAACAAAATCCGCTTTCTAGAAAGCGCAATTTTTCGATACATCTTTAAAGCAGTATAGCAAGATCTCGTACTACTCAAAATCAGTAAACAAACCCAACTTTCCATTTAAATAAAACAACAAAATTTACAAAAAACAACCGTTTTTACCTAAAAAAACTTTAAGCTAAAGAATTACACCGACAATTTCTAGGGGGTCAAACACCAGCATGACAGTAATTTGCATGTACCATTTTCACCGGCCGAAATTGCCCGACATTTACGGAGATCCGCGAACAAAAAATGGCCCGAGTAAAAGTAATATACTGTTGCTACGCGACCGATAATAACTATAGTTTTGTAATCATAACGTACGGATGCCACCTCAAATCTAGCCCAGTGATGTTGTTGAAGGTAGGCCCTACTTTTGAGTTTTGGGAATGTTTGTGCATGGGTTTCTTCTCGCTGATATTGTTGCATCCTTCTGAAGTGCTTGCCGATGTTCAGCTGAGATCTTCCACTTCTGCATGATCTTGCACTTCATATTATTGCTGGTAGCATGAGTTAAGTATTTCTGATATATCATTTGGGGTGGTTCTGGAAGGGATTCTGGCATCTTAAAACTGCGCTCTAAAGTCTCTGATGCCTGCACTAGGAATTCTCGTGTCATGGTATCTAAGTATCATGAAACTCTCTGGTCAAGTGTGAACTGTGGTTGAGCATCCATCCCTTCTTCCATTACTGCATTCGAAGTCCAAAGACCAATTAATATTATTCTCAAACAATTTCTTATTGCATGGTATCAGCTCAACTCCAGAGCTACAATGATAATTGAACAGTTTGGTTAAATATGCAATCCTCTTTTCTTGTCTATTTTAAACCTGAATACAAGAGGAAGGTGACGCTCATCCAAAATGTTAAACTTTTGTAATCTTGAGTACTTTTCTTTCATTTTGTTCTGATCTACAAATCAAACATCCTAAAGAGGACATCTCATTCATTATTCTCACGCATTTTATCACCAATTTAGTTATCATTATCATAATGATATTAAATTACTTAACAGGTTTCTTTGAATTATTGTGTGATGGTTGAATGCCTTTTAAATCAATAAGCCTATCAACCTATCAACCTATCAACATGATTCTCTTACTTTGTATCCAATTCTGTGAAAAGTGGCACAATTGGTATCACACCCTCTCTTAGAACATTACCTGTATCTCTGGATTGCAACAACCAAATCGGATGCTGTAAACGGTATTCAAAAGCCATGACTTCATTTGTGATATGAGGTAAATATTACATCACCGTGGTATTTTTCACCTCCAACGAGGGCGCTTTTTCCTTGCACCATTTTTGTGGACACCCTGTATATGCAAAGATCTATGTACCATATGTATAACAGTTTTCTTACATAATAATTACATATCTTTCCTCTACGCCTCTTTTACGAGCTAGTGAATGTCAAGAGATTACCTTCCATAAATGGACATAGGTATGCAGAAGTAACAATATGTTTTCCGAGGTTTTATTTTCAGACTTTTGTTCTCTCATGTTGGAACGTACGTATGGAAAGTGTCTCCAAATTCCTGTTTTCCTGGGAATACGAATATTGTACATTGCTGGTACTATTTCTATTTATGACCTCCAAAATAACACTGTACTAGTTGAATTTGTTGTTCAGTACTAAAAAAAATAGCCATCTTTAACACATGTAATGCTATGAAAAGGCAATTGCATAACAGTGACAAAGTGTCCCACAGTCTCGACCCTACCAACCATCCACAACACCGGTGCGAAATTGTTGCAAAATAAAAGAAGAATCGTAATGTCATTCTCTCACGGAAGTAGGATTTAAGCGGTATTGTTCAGGGGGCAGACGTCAACCAAGCGGCCTGCTCTCGGGACCCTACGGTCTGGGGTTTCTTTTTATCGTTAATAAAAGACAACCGTTGATATCTAAAGCACTGGTTCCGTCTATACGCTCGAATCGTCGGTCAAACGACTGTCGGTAATAGGACCCTGTGCACGATCCCCACAATGATCTCGTAGTGTGCCCCATTTCCATCCGGGAACTTGTACTAGCCTCAAGTCGGCTGAAACCATACGGTTAAGAGGTACACAGAATACAGAAAATCATATCTGTTGACGTTGCACTATACACTGGTAAAAAATTCCGTAAAGTAAGAAAACAGATTTTCCTAAATTTACGAAAAATCGTTTTAGAAAACAATAAAAATAAAAAACAAAAACATAAAAAAATGAGACTACAAATTGGTATTTACCGGAAATATTTCAAAAAATTCTGGCAAGCAATATTGCCTCCGGACATTTTTTTTTGGGTTCCGTAATTTTAAATTAAAAAAAAAAAAAATTCTGTTAAAATACATATTTTTGCCCTAATATGAGAAGGGGCGGATCAGACCTCAAAAACTGGAGGGGGGTGCCAAGATAAAGGTATATTTGCTGGGATGTAAGCTGCGTAAAGCACCACGGCCTGCGTAAGCGGATCCGGGGGTGGCTGCGGGAGGGGGTATCCCCCCTTCTGCGCGAAGCGCGGATGCTCTTCATTTTTATCATGGCAATCAAACTTTCCCACCCCCCACCCCAACCCCCCCCCCCCCAAATATAACCCCCCCCCCCCCCACCCACCCCCACAAACCCCCCCCCCCCCCCCCCCCCTTCCACCCACCCCCACACACCCCACCCACAACCCCCAACCCCCCCACCCCCCCAATGCAGTGAGGGAAAGTTCATATCACTATACTAAGTGCGCTGTAAAGAGTTCATTGTTTCAGGACAATTGATCAGGACGTCGAGTATATAAGTTTATATCACACTTAACAGGGAGTAAACAGATCAACGCCGAGGCACGGTGAAGAAAAGTTTGATATGAACGACGAGGAAGTCAAGAAAGTGTAGATAAGAATTATGTAGCAAGGGACCAAGCGTCATAAAAAAAGTGATCGAGGAAGCGGGGGGAGGGGATCTATAAACTGTAGTAAGGGACGCACATTAGGATTCAAGGGGGGTTTGAAGTGTTGGGTGAGGGCAAGTTTTTTTTCGTTAGCTTTGGAGGCAGTTTTTTTTTCTTCAAGTCATAGGCTGGATTTTTTTGCTACTTGAGGACGTATTTTATTTTTTTTGGTGGAGGGTAGAATCATTTTGGTCATGTTTTTTTTTCCATGTTAGGCCCCTGACAAATTGGGGGGGGCGGGGGATTAAGGAACGTCACTGCAACTTGCCAGTAGGCCCTATAGCGCGCAGGGTGTGCTGCAGGGAGGGGGGTTGGGCGCAGAACCTTTGCCATCTTTACTTTCCAAAAACAATTTTCCCATGCAAATTGATTAAAAAACATTTGAAATTTCTGAATGGGTTCACTGTATAATGCTTATAGGTATGATCATTTTTAATTAGTAAAAATCTTAGTTGATGGGTAAGTTTGGTGTGAAGTAAAGCATAAAGTGTTCATGGGGGTCTCCCCTCTCGCAAAGCGTGGAACCCTTGCATGTTCACTTTCCAAAAAAAACATTTTCCCCATGCATTGATAGAAACAACTTGAAATTTAAAGTGGTTCACGTACAAGTTCTAGGTATGATTGCATTTTTAACAAAGTAAATTATAGTTGATGGGTTAAGTTTTTGTTGAATTAAGCACTAAAGTGTTCATGCAGAGATTGTATATTCAAGCTTTCTGGGGGTGGAGTGAGGGAGACCCCTCCCGCAAAAGCGCGGAACCCCTTGAAAAGCGCTTTCCAAAACACATTTTCCCAATGACAAATTCGATAGCAAACAAAATGATAAGGTGTTCAATCTACATGTGATATATGCTTTTTAATGCTTATATAGGTATGATCAGAATTTTAAAAAAAAACATGTTACCCTCGGCGTTTGATGGAAGTTTTGTTTGAATAAGAATAAAGGTTCTTCGAGAGATTCGTATATCAAGCTTCCCAAAACACATTTCCCATGCAAATTGATAGAAAACAAAATGAAATAATGCTTATCGGTATGAATCAGCAGTTTTTAAAGTAAAATATAAGCCTAAAAATATAGTTGATGGTAGTTTGTTTGAATTAAGCATGAAGTGCCCATGCCAGAGTTCGTTATATCAAGCTGTTCGGGGGGCGGGAGGTGTGTACCCCTTCCGCGCGGAACCTTTGCAATGTTCGCTTTCAAACAATTCCCATGCAATTTGATAGAAACAATTTTATATAATGCTAAAAAGTAAAATATAGTTGTGGGTTAACATTTGTTATGCAAATTGTTAATGGATAGTACGTATATATGCAACCCCGGCCCCCTCCCCCCCTCCCCCCACCCCCCCCACCCCCCCCCCCCCCCCCCCCCATGGCCGGGGTGTGAGTGCGGCAAAGTGCGGAACCTGCACTATTTACTTCCAAAACACATTTTCGCATGCAAAATTTGATGGAAACAATAATTATTTTATAATTGCATGACAACTGTTTGCAAAGGCAAAATCAAATTTTTTTCCTGTGTAGTGCCGCAATGCAGCCATGTGCTGCATAGCGATGCGGGTGTGGGTGGGCGAAATTTTTGGAGTATTTTAGTTTTCAACACTGCAAATTTTATAGAACAAATGACGCGTCGGGACGTGTTCTGCATGTGTTCAACAGGTCTTCGGAGAACACGTGTAGAACACTGCAGAAGGTGTCAATTCGTAAATATTTTGAACACTGCGGAAATGTATAAGGTGTTCTGATTGTGTTACGTAGATGTGACAGAACACATTACATAAAAACCTAAACATGTTCTGCAGGTGTTCAAAATCTGTTAAATGAACGCGTTCTGTGAAATTTCAGTGAATGCATATTTTAAATTTTCTACTTATATTATTCTTTCCTGGACTCTTCCGTTTAGTGGATTCCTGAGAAGAGTTTAGCTCTGGACAATGATATTGCATACACAACCACCATGAGCTACTAGAGATTAAGTAGTTGATAGACCCAATGTAAAATTGAAGTAATTATAAAAATAGTAAATATAGGCCTACTTAGTATTGAGTAATGGTCGAAAAACGTGTGGAAGGCTAATTTGTGAATGAAGCACGTCAAAGTAAGTGCACGGGCCGTTTATGCATGCGTTAAAGGTAGTACAAGATGTCGCAAAGTTCAATGTAATGACAAAGGTGTCGTAATTTCTCAACACCAGGAGAAGCCCAACACTGTAATCAGGTCTCTAATTCCTTTTAAACCCTTTTATACGGTGGGGTAAATTTTGTTTTTTTTTTAATGGAAAGCGTGGAAAGTTTTTTTTTTAAATGTTTTTATGTTTTTGTGAAGTTTTTTTTTTTATGAAAACTTCTACCACAGGGGCCCCGTGAAGTCAAAATGGCGCGGCTGCTAAAACATAGCACATTTGGTGCCAGTCGACAGAACCTGGCAGCTCGTAACCTTCAAGTCTCCGGGAAATTCGAACTTCTTATTCGCAGCTCGTGTGTTCGGATACACGGCGCTCTCACACCAAAGCAGACGGTGTGGACGTTGATCTTTTATATCTCAGTTCACAGCTCCGATCGACTCGTGGAACTTTTTGGGGGGGATGGGGCACTTAGGGAAGGCAATTTGCCATCTTAGCAACCGACGCATTTAAAACGAAGGGGTGAGTCATCAGATGTCAGATGGGCGGATAAAATAAGGAAGCAGCTCACTTCCGTCCAAAAAATTTCCGACAGCCGGGTGGGGGGGGTGCCAAGGCACCCCGGCACCCCTGGATCCGCGCCTGAATATGAGACAAATTCTGTAAATTACTGTCAAAGTTCTGTTAATTACAGAAATTTCTGTAAATACCCTAAAATGACGGAAAATACTGCTGCACCGAGATTTCGTAATTTACGGAAATTTTTTAACAGTGTATTTGGTAATTCGGTCCGGAGGTGACAGGGTAGCGGCCTTAGTTACGATCGAAAAATATAACTTTTGTCGGGAATTTCAACACCAGTGCCTAGATTGGTTTTGTTCCTTTGAATTCTTCACATTTTTGTAAGATTAACTTCACGTGAAAAGGATTTTGTACTGTAATTTAGGCCACTGTTCGGCGATCGCGAACGAACAACATTTTTTTTGTAAACATGAACTCAGGTACCAAGTTCCCTGGATGGAAATGGGCACAATGCGAGTGCATTATTGGATCGTGCAAATGGACTATTGCGAGGCGTTGGGGCCGTATCAACATTCTCCAAATCTAGTTAACATGGTGGGAGACTTGGTTTTGGACCGAACACCACACAGTGAGGGCCACCTGAAAATGTCTTTTGCTTATGTACGAATATGCGGCATATCCTGTGAGTTATTTATATTGTACAATCCAAAGAAATGGAAATATTAATAGTTTAATTTACAAAGCTATTTTAACTGTTTACATTTCACGCAGAAATGTTCGCCCGCATGTTTTGGAACGATTTCTGGGATATATTTACTCGATCTCTAATGATGCAAACGGAAAGAAGCTTACAAAGGAAGTATTTTGACAACCCAAGATGCCATCAGGCATTTCGGAATAATCAACAGTGTATCAGTTGGGCTTGGTGTCAATAGAGAAAGATGCCTTACAAAGTTCCGGACACGGTCATTGTCAGAATTCTTTTTCTAAGCAGGATGATGCATTATTCATTAAGGTAGGCGCTCGGTTACTTTGAGACGGAAATGTTCCCACGTCATTTTTAAGGATCGTCATGATCGTTAAGCTCGACCAAACCAATAGTGGGGGACTGTAGTGCACAGATCTATGTGAGTGTGCAAGTCTGGATAAAATTCTGAATTTTGGTACACAAGCCACTTTATACAGTGATAATCAAAAAAAAAATTGATGGAAGCAATGCCACACCCATTTCATGGCCCCCAGCTTGGATCAAGGTTACAAGGGGACATTTTTTTTAAATGTTCCGGATGGTTGAAAAGGACGCCATTATGTTTGTCTGCTTAAAAGGATTCCAAAACGGTATAGTTTATACTACCTGGCTTATAGAATTATG
>JAMKCH010028938.1:0-16815 GCA_023653785.1 Ophioderma brevispina | reverse complement strand
AGTTTTTTAGTGTTTTGGTGGGCATTTTGCAATTTGCGTTCCTCGAAAATGCTCAAGTTTTTTAATCTGGCATCCATCGGATTCAGATTTCAGAGGAAAAAACTGGCTAGAAAACAATGAAAAAACATTATATATATGGTATACCAAGGTCACATGGTCTGAGCCTAGGACATTGCATCTATGACTCAAGTTTGGTTTTAAAGTATCAAAGTATGTGATATTACAGGCAAAGGGAAGCCTTTTTCAAAAAAGATATCAACACCAAACAACAGACATCAAACAAACAGTGGGAGAAGTGATACCTATGCGTCTTCCTGCCTTAACGGCAGGGTTGGCACAAAATTAATTATATAATCACAAAAATAATTAGTCCTTTATGTGCTGAAGAAAAAAGCAATTTCATCACGAGCAACGCGCTGGGTAGGAATAGCAAAATACAATCATAAGTTCCTGCCCCCAAAAAATACACGAAGTACAAAATGGTATGTGATTAAATATTATAAATTGGTCCGTCTAGATGATTTTTACAAAGTGATGCTGTGGAAGCAGGGTCATGGAAAAATGTTTGTTCCATCTCTTAGTGAGTGTGACGCATTTCAAAAACAATGATTTGCCCTAATTTCAGAAGATATACCAGAGCTCATATAATATATGCACTTTGCTTGCCTTATGACCGGGTTTCCCAAACCTTTTGTCCCGAGACCTCATTTCTTGACACTTAGTTGCGGCGATCCCCATTGCTCAAAATACTATATTCTCAAAAAGAAATTTGACCGTCAGAAAAAAATGAAGGTGTTGTGGAGAGGTATTGTCAGTGGCAACAAGGTCGCCTATATCTACCCCATAAGCTCGAATTACTGATGAAGGGAAGAGCAAGGGCAATCCTTAAAATTTTCGGGTTGGGCATTTCTAAGGGATAGTGCTCTCATTCAAAACAAGGGTGCACGAAATGTTGCCAAACACCATAATTTCAGTCCACTCGTTGTTCATTTTGTCTTTGAACAGTCCTGTAAGGACAATTTCTAATGATGTGGTATGCGCGCGAAGCTCGCGGAGGAAAACTTTTAAAGCAAATACAAAATTCAAGTCATTAATCAACACAGCCAAAATCAGTTGGCTTGCTTGACATGACTAATTTCATTATAGGCAAGTTCCATTTTGATCTTTAAACAGTCCTGTAAGTGACAATTATACTGCTTTGCGCGTGAAGCTCGTGAAATTTTACTAATGACATACAAATCAATTGATGCAAACACTGTTTAAAATCAGTTGGCTTGCTTGACATAGTCATATATTACGTTAAAATTATTTATTAACCAATTCTGTTCCTGCTTTTGGACAGTACTTTCATTTTCATTTCTATATAACTTGCGACCCCCTTCTTAATGGTCCGACGACCCCGCCCGCGAACCCCAGGTGGGAAACCTTGCCTTATGACCCTCAAAGTGGTATGAGTTTCACTGAAATTCCCTTGGAAAGTGATTCTTGGAGTTGTTCAATGGAACCCCTACCCTTAGGTACCAACGTAAGTGAAAACACCTTAGACACTTAATGTTAACAATATCAATTATTTGCCCACTATTCTTGTAGTGCCACACAAAGAGGTCGCAAAGAGAGAAGTACACTTACGAGAAGCAGTTGTAATTTCAGCATGATGCTCTGTTCCAATTTTGCTTTGTCTTGATCCCATAGTCTAATAACTTCTTGAACTTCGAAGAACATGGTTGACTGTCGTTTCTTCCTATGTCGATTCTTCTGACAGTACTGGGGTGGTATCCCAGATTTCTTTTTAGGTTAAATCCTTGCGCTCTTAACAAATTTGTTTTCGATCATCACAGTTGGCTAGGAAAATGAATCCAGTTCAATTTCATGAACCTGAAATTAGAAAGATATGATTGATTTTCAAGAACATAAAAAGCACACATAACCACCTATCAAATCGAAGTAAGGAGACATTCGACAAGCATAAATGACTATTAAAATGGTCCGATGTGAATGGTCAGTGAGAAATCCCTACACATGGGTCAGCTGTTCAGAAATCCTTAGACAATGGGTCCCATTGTCCCACAAAAGCCTCAAAAATGAGGGGCTCGTATGCAAGCCCAGAAAATTTTGAAAAATGGGTGTCTATCTGGAGCAAAATCTTAGAAATGGGCCTTTTTCTACCAAAAAGGCCCTTAGAAATGGGTATAGGGGGCAACTCTCACTTGCACATCCCCGACAAACCAAATTTGAGTTTGGTGGGTTTACATAAGGCTTTTCACACGGAGCCAGTGATCGATCGACTTTTGCGATCGATCGCCGTTTTTGAAGACTAGTGCAGCCGTTTTCTGAATAAACAGATACGCTGCGCTAATAACGCCTTAGTTTACGATGTAAAATCTTTCTAAAGGAAGGATTTAATAAGCTGCTACTTCACGAATACTTCTTTTTTAGGCATTTATGGCAGTGGTTAGGTTGACCTTTTTAATGCTGAGGTATATGGCCAATCTTTAAGTGATATGACTTGTCACCTTGGTGCGTTTCCTCACAGAAATGGGGGAGGTTACGTTGTGAAATTGAACGGCCTGAGTAAGGAAATTCACCATGGCGAATAGACTCTTACGTAAGTGCATTTAGTGAACGAACGTTGAGCTTTATTTGAGGAAGCCACACCAGCGATATGTGTGTCAGAGTTGGCAAAATATTTATACGAATTTGGTGGCTGGTTTTGAAGTCTACAGACGGCGATCGATCGCAAAAGCGATCGATCACCGGCTCAGTGTGAAAAAGCCCTTATTGGTAACTAAGAATTTAAGATGGTCAAATTCTTTCTTTATTTTGATTCTATGAGCTCCAGCAATAATTTTGCATTGGCACATTTTTATCCAAATTGGAACAATTTTTAAAATTTGGGCCCTGTTGTTTGATTGTTTGCTGCAACGCCAAGCCCCAACAGAATTCAAGGTATCACTTTTTATCATATGTAGTGGTTTCACTAGATTAGACAACTCAATAGATTTCGTACCTTTGTATTTGGCTTCAAAATGTTTTAAAGTGAAAACGGGAATTAGGTTTCCTAACTGTTTTTATTGTTCAACCGCGCTGGATGTCCTAGTGGCCACTCTATCTGGATAATTATTGCCACTGATCTGGATATCCTACTCTGTCTGGCTCCCATGTCTGTCACCCATGTTTTGGCGACCTCAGTTGACCTATTTGGATTGGGCTGCACATTTTCAGCCTGTACACACCAAGGGGAAACTGCTTACAAAGGGGCAATCTTTCTAGCTGCTTTGAATTACTTTTGGATGTTGTAAACTCATATACGGAGTACCATTCATACGATAAATGTTATTTTCTGATGCTCAGTCAGGCTGGGTTGAGTTTCTGTGTGTTTGGTGGGCGTGCTTGCTGCTGATCCTCATGTCTTGCTGAAATTCGCTCCTAACAGTCCTAGCATTCCTAGCCTAGCCTAGGCTATTTTGGCTCGCTTCATAAGCGCATGACCTTACCTGACCTAGGGTCTCCAGAAATACTTACTAACAAGGCTAGACTTCCTGAAGGGCGGGGCTATAAACGCCCGGATGGACTATAAGGTCTACTTCCGGGACATGGTTGTCTGATAACGTCTCCTACCTGTCCTTAGTTTCATGTCCCGGCTGGCATTGTACAGGAATGTGTGTTTTTGTTCACTCACTGCTCGTCTCACAGAGCAATACAGGTCTTCTACTACCTGGCGACTACGGACTAACTGACGATACTTTGTTCTCACCTTACAGGCAAAATGTTCAGCTTTTGTTTTATCCGTGCATTTTATAACTCATTTGCAACGCGCATGCCTTCTGTCACAAGCATGCGCCGCGCATACGTCACGCAGTTCGTCTACTGTGGTGGCGAGGGTTGTAGTTGCGCCCTCATATTCTATATATCAATTCACAGTGTGAATAGTCTTGTCTCTTTGGTGATGACCTAAGTTACAAGGAGGAACCCAATTGACGTATTAGGCAGCAGTCAAGGTCCTTTCCTCAGTCCTGTTGTTTGGTTTTTAACTAGTACATGGACAAGCAATCGCTCAACGCCATCTACAACAACACCATTGTCACTGAGTACGGTTACGCCTACGCTCATTTCACTCCTTTATTATATGGTTATGGTAACGGCTACGGCTCCCGCCAACACATCATACGCATATTTTACCCTTATATGAGTACGGCTACGCCCACGCTCTCATCTCACCCTTCCATGTTATTTGTCCAATGTTTGGTTATGGTACAGCTCCGCTAAACCATCATCGCCATTATGAGTACGGCTACTCCTACGCTCATCTCACCCTTCCATAGTTTAATTTGCTAATGTATATGGTTATGGTACACTCTCCGCTAACACCATCATTACGCCATATTTACTCTATATGAGTACGGCTACGCTACGCTCTTCAACACCCTTCCATAGTTATTTGCCGAATGTATATGGTTATGGTACAGCTCCGCTACACATCAGTACGCGCCATATTTTACACATATGAGTACGGCTAACCGCCTACCCTCAATCGGAGTCAGCACTCAACCTATTTTTGTATGGTTAATGTAGTTATTATGGTAGCAACGTGCTACACACACCAATACGGCCATATTTTACACCATATCCGTCTACGACGGCTAACGCTCATTTGAGTCACACTCAACTATGTTATCATATGATTAATATTATTACAACCACTTATCGCACGATGAGTACAGCTTCGCTATTTTCATGCATTCATTCACCCTTTCCAAGATTAGTTGTTATGTGTTATGGTACAGCTCAGCTAACACCATCAATACGTGAATGTATTTTACACTATACAAGTATGGCTACGCTCCGCTTATCTGAGTCATCACTCAACCTATTTTATATTTAATACGGTTTAGGGTTCACACTCCGCTAACACCTCCGATACGGGATGTATTGTACACTATATGAGTAGGCTCTGCCTAGGCTCATCCGAGGCATCACTCAACCTAGGTTTATATGGTTAACGGTAACAGCTCCACTAACACTAATCAATTTGCCATTTATACATATATGAGTACGGCTACACCTACGCTCTTTTCACCCTTCCAGAGTTACGGTTATGGTACAGCTCTGCGAACACCAGCAATACACCATATTTTTTGCATACGAGTAAGGTTACACATCTCATTGAGTCATCACTAACTTGTTTAAAGGTTAATGTACAGGTCCCGCTATCCTCAAAATACCCCTATTTATTAACTCTATGCATGCGATTTGAGTATGGCTATGCCTACTTCATTCACCCTCTCGCTAGTTATTACATACAATACAGCATGCCTACTTTAATTTCATTCACCCTTGGCTAGTTATTTTTGTTATGATTACGGCTATGCCTACGCTCATTTCACCTTTTCTCCTTTAAGTGTTATATGGTTCTGGCATATCTCCACTAACACCATCTATGTGCCATATTTTAAATTATTAGTACACCTCCTCCTACATTCATTGCCACTTCCACAGTTGCATGGTTACGGCACAGCTCCCGCTAACACCGTCATTACACCATAATTTAATACATAAGTTCAGCTAGGCCTATGCTCATTTCGGCCTTCTGTAGGTATGGTGCAGATCCGCTAACACTGATATGCCAATTTATGAGTATAGTAACGTTATGCTTATTTCCCCAACATACACCATCAGCACCTATTTTCCCCTCATAACCATCATTACGAGCCATTTCGATGCATGAGTGCAACTAGGCCTACTCTCTTTAACCTTTCCGTAGTTATTGGTCATAGTGCCGTTTGGCCCCTATCAATCAATACGCCCGATTTCTTTTCACACTATCGAGTGTGGTAAGCCTACCTAAGTTTTCTCCTTGTTATTTTTTTTTTTCTCTCAATTTTTTTAGTACGGTTTCCACCTACATCAGTACACTGATCTTTACACTATGCATTATACTCATTCTTTTCCCCTTGCTATTTGTTTCTATGGTTTATGTACAAGCTTTGCGAGCATCATTACAAAACATTACACCGTCATTCACTATACGTCTCCTGCAATGCCTTCCTATCAATTTTAATTTACCCACCCCCTTCCCCCCTTGTTATTTGTTGTGAGGTGTAGGTACAGTTCTACTCTCATCACTTTTTACACTATGTGTACCAAACCGGCCATTAAAGCATAAAATGGCACATCTATTTACCATTCTGTAACCACCAACTCATCTGGTGTCCCTATCATGTTATCTGGTCTTGGCTTTTGCTGATACCATCTACATGTCATAATTCTGTAACTCTAGCCCATAAAGCAACACTGGGGCATTCTGGCAACTAAATGACTTGGCTTTTCCTCAAAGAGAAAACAATCTAAAACACAAAACAAAAACAACAACGCCAATAGCACTATACAGAGCAAGCGACAATACAGAAAGCACTCTGTCAACTATGCATTTTGTATTCAACATTGGCCCCTAAGCTCATTTCTACATGTTCACTTGTATTAAACTTAAAGAGCATGGTGATGCGTCAAGTTATGTCAGTGTAGTCACTATGGCATCTTTTTCAATGGTTTATAATTTTTAATGACTGGTCTTCTTTGCTGATTTGGTGCATTTTCCTAATTATGCCATTGTTTATATAAGCCTGTTCAGGTCCCCAAATTCAGTTGTCTGCCAGTTTGGTTAGTGTCCCTGCCATATTATGTCCCTCAATCCTCCATATTTGCTAATTGTTTGAGGGCCATTCCATTTGTTTACGCCGAGTGCTGCCAAATTACTATTTTCTATTATATTGGGCAGCTCTACTGTGGCCATCTCCTTTTTTGTTCAGTCCCCCCTAGTGGTGGTCACTTTGTTTATAACTACGCTCTCCGTCATATCCCGTGTTTTTTTGGGGGAGGTTACGTATGTCCTTCTCGCTCTCACTGGTGTTATAGGTTCTCCCTGCCTACTTTATCACCTTTGTTGATATGGTATGTCCCCGCCTACAATCCATCACCTTTGTGGTCATGGTACCCTCTGCCGCTAGGCCAACCATTTTTTTCTCTTTTTTGTTGCTCCGGGTTGTCTTGCTACACCACTCCTGTTCTATGGTAAAGCCTCGAATATTTGTTATATGGTAGGGTCTAGCCTACCCTCCATCTTTGGTATATAGTGTGGTTCTGACTACACCATCATTTTTGTTCAAATGGTATGGGCTTCTCCTTTGGCCATCATCCTTTGGTTATATTATGGTTATAATTATGACCCTGCCTTCTCACATTCCTGTTTTGATGATACCGCCCCCCTTTCTACCTCCACCATCACCTTATTTAATTGTTTTAATATAGCCACACCGCCTATCATCACTCACTTTTCTCTATCTGTCCCCCTGTGCTGTGGAGTTCTAGCTCGAGTCTCGCCTATCTAATTTTTCCTATCGCATTATCATAACTGGTGTGGTTCACCTTCACCCTCCTCAGTTACGTTCTACTCAAGTATGGGCCCAGCCTAACCTTTGTTTACTTGGTCCGACCTCCCCCCCCCATCGCTTTCTTTCTGTTATAGTTTTGCCTTGCTTATACCATCACTTTTGGTTTTGATTGTATGGCCCTTTATGCTGATCATCACCTCCTGTGGTAATGGTACACAAACCCCTGCTACACCAACCCTTCTGTTGTTATAGAGTGCATGTTTGATCCAACACCTTCCCTTATTGTTATATGAAAAATAGCCAACCTACACTTTCACTTCTTCTGCCAGTATAGGTCCGCGTCACTTATGCCATTACCTCTTTGGGTCGTTGGTACAGCTCACCATTTCTAACCCTCTTACATTACTATTTTATGTGAATAGTCTAGTCAGATATCAAGCTAGTGTTACAAATGGACTTTTAATGTTTGGTTATTACTGCTTACGGCTCTGCCTCACATGCCAACACGTATTTGGATCTTCCCTCCTCATGCTTAGTCTATGGTATACATATGTTTTCTGGTACAGTCCTGCCTGTACCATCACCCCCTGTTTCATTCTTTTTGTGCAGTTTTGGCACTGCCAATGCACTTTTAAATACTGCCTGCCTAAGAGAGCTTCCAACCTACCCATCTTTTTTAATAACAAATGGGATCTTGGCCTATTTAGGTGATTGGTTGGCTATATGGTATGGTATACTCCCGCCTACACTTTACCATGTTTTTTTCTTTATGCAAGTTTGGCCTACTCTACTGGTCATTGTCTGCCTATTTGGATGGCTCTCCTCTGCCATATGTTTTCTGTGTTAAGATCGTCCTCAGTTCCCCTATTTTATATTTATATTATAGGGTCGCAGGCGGACCTACACATCGCTTTGTAACATTTTTATGTGAGTACCGTGATACCACTTTCTACTTATGGTAATGGCTCTGCCTCATGTATATTTGTTTTCCTTTCCTTACACAACTCGATTCAATCTTCCCTTCACTCTATGCTGCCTCCCTATACACCATCCTCTTATCTTTCTCACTTTACTGTCTAAGTCAGATTTTCCCCTCATGTATAGATATTCATCATAATTAGGATTCTGCCTATCTTCACCACCATCACCACCTTGTTCTCTGTGTACTTAACTAATGTTCACGTTATGCTGGCCTATAGTAGAGTCAGCTTTATGCCATTCTATCGGTCTTCGCCATCATTTTCCCGGAATTTGGTTATTTTCCTATGCATGTATACGGTGCTAGGCTCCATCTACATTCTTTTAGTTGGATATTGGTCCCTCATTATATTTATGACTATCGGTAGGCTACACTTACGGCCCTCATTCTTGTTATCTCATTATATGGGGGGAAAAAGTGGTTGGGCTATACTAACACTCTCCTTGTTCTGTACAGCTCCACCTTGGTCACTGCCCCTTTTGTCTGAGTTGGATATTCTCACTCATACAACCAGATGAGGCAACATTGAAATCGCTTGTGTGACATGGATGGAGCTATTCCCCATTGAAGTATGGTCTGTAAGGGCCATTCTTCATACAGTCAACAGGGTGGTCATGAATTCTGATAGAGTCAATCATCCAGAGACCCTCCTGTTTTTGTCTCTAACTCGGTAACCCTTCCTCATAGCAAGTCTATTACAATTCCATAATTGCTACCCCACTAGCCAGGTAATTTAACACTCTTACCAATCGTACAGCTGCATCCTGCCATTTCACTTCATCTATCTCCTTACATAGTCCCACACCAACAAATACGTATCCAGCTCATAACAAAATGCACCCAGCAAATAACTAACTGCTAACCAACAGTGTTATTATTGGCAAAGTTCTCTGTGACTGTTTTAAGAACAGCTAATATAATATTTGATTACTAACAGCTGATGGGTTCCCATTAACCAGCGAATATACCATCATGATAGCCAAGCCAATTGATTCTCCCTTAACTTGGCTGATCCAATTACATCACTTCCAAGATCCACTTTTTTTGGGTCATCTGCAAGTAGTCATAGAGGGATAGGCGTGTGGAATTGAGTGTTCTACGTTTAGGGTCATCATTTTGTAATTTGTGTGTGTCTGTGTTAACATGCTAGGCCGAAGCATAATGCCAGCTGTTTCCATGTACTTCACACATTTTCATGCCACTTGGGTGTTATGGTCCTTCAGATAGTTGTTTCCCACAGTTACTCTTCAAGAGTGGGGTCAGTCACAGGGTCCTTATTGGTTAGTGTCCCAGAATGGTCAGAATTATGAAGTTGTGGTGTACTTGCATGTGTTGATCTTTTTTCGTGAAACATGACGCAGGGTCGTTGCCTGGGTAGTGATGTCCTTTGGTCCTCATTCAACCATGATAGCAGGCGACACAGTGTCAGTGCATGCTCGTACTTTCCACACCACCATTTCTTGATATATTAGAAAAGTACTATAACTTGTGCTTGATTTCATTGTTTTGCACTGATATGGAACTATTTGCTTTCTTTTTTGTTCTAATTTGTAACAGCATGCATCCATCTCAATCTTTCAATTCGACCTATTTTCTAGCACCCTAATATTCCATGGAACTCATCGTCTGTTGGTACGATTACAGCAAGAACCTTTTTCCAACCTCGACAGGAATCGCCTCTAGGGGAAGTTTGATTTTTAACTGGCCTGCTTCGATTCGGGACAAGCTTGCTATGTATTCCTGTCCTTTAGCACATGTATATATGCTTTCATTCCAAGCGTACTTGGCCTCAATACCAATGCCAAATAAATGCTCTAGGATTTCTCTTTACATAGTGTCAAAGCTCAATAGCTTAATGTGGCCCTTCTCTTCAATGCCCACTGGTACTTTGACGTTTGATTACAATCCACTTCATCAATCTTTTATGCCAGTGCTCGGCCTTTGGCTAGCTTCAATTGTTGTTTCTTTTTACACTGCTTGTCTGTGGTCGTGGGTGCATACTTTATTTCTTGGATGGTTTCATCATGACAAAGCTTCTCCCAACCCTAGCAAGCACTAATTGAATTGATATACTTGTTCCTACAAGAACTCTGCCCTAGTGTAGGTCATACGTTAACTGCCTAGCTTGAACCGATACACAGTGCATTATTTTGGATTTGGTATTGTACCTCTTACCATGATCTTTCCAATCTTGCTATATTCACCATGTCACATAGCTATGTGTTTTGTAGAATCTGCATTTTTTCTGGTATCATAATAGTTAGGCTTCCTGCTCCATGTTTTTTCCTATGTGCTACTTAGGTACCAATTTGAGGGTACTGTGGTCATTGAAAGTCATTTATTTACTTACAATATCCTTCTCCCTGCATCTTCTGGGATTCTTGCATTAAAATCATTATAATCACTACCCTTTAACCTCATTCTTTGGGCCAATTTGGCGAGCGGTTCAGCGCTAGGTGCCTTCTCTTAGGCCCCTTCTCGTTTCCCACCTGGTTGGGTTTTGGAAGTCATTAACTGCTCCTCTTCAATTGTCCGTTGTTGCATCAGATTCCCACCAGGTTGAGGCAGTTGCTTTCCCCCCGTTCGGGAGCAATTGGTTCTCATCTCGCCGGCCTTGGGGCAGGAGAGATGTGTGGGTTGGTTTTGGGGTTTTACGTATCCCCTCTTCATTCACTATAGACAATGCGCAGAACAATAGGTCATTTCAATATAAACTAGGCCGAATTCCTATTTGGCCTCCATCAGAATTTTGTACCAAATTAATATATTCTCAGCTTAAGCCTTTCAGATGGGGATATTTTTGATAAAAGCTTTACAGAGTGGTCCAAAAAAAAGTTTACACTTTTTCGTCTGCAAATTTCCTCGAAAGTGGGTAGACATATCAAAATCGTTTGAAGATATTTATTAAGACACTATCAGTGATTTGAAAAATATTTGAAATTTGCAGGATCTTAAAAGTGAAGGATAAGTCCTGTAGAATTCTCATAATTAACCTTTTCCAGCTGTAAGACAGAAAAGGAGAAAACGGCAGTGTTTCCAAGATACGATTCTCCATTCAATGACGTGTTGTGTAAGTGTCCGATTCGGACCGTAAATGACTAAAATCTCTGATTCTGTCCCTTATTAGGTTGCTTCGGTCTTATCATTTGGCAGGGTATGTTAGGATACATATACTTGTTGCATACATGCCAAATCTGATTTTTAGATGATTTTTTCGATTTGCTGATTTAGCAAATACTGATAGTGTCTTTACCTACAATGCTTGTTGGAATCTGGGGCAAACGGCATGGAAACAAAGCTGAAATGAACAAAATGGCACACATCTACGAGAAAAAAGGTCAAAACCACTTTGCAAACACGGCAATTCTCTGGCACTCTGTTGGCGGTAACGAATATATCCAAGATTGATACACACGTAGACAATTCCCCGTCATGGGGCTTGTGTTTTAATAATAACCACAAGGTAGAATTAAGACACCTCAATTATTTCAAGTTTCTCTTATAAATTTAAAAATAAACGGCTACAATATTTCTACTTTATGAGAAATAAACCATGTCTCAAACCAATCGCAAACTTCGAAAATGTACATGCAGAGTCTCGATCAGTCATGACAAGAAAAACATGCATGTATCTTTCAATTTAAAAATCCTCCCCCTATTCATATCAACTTTTATTATTTAAATGGCCATTTAAGTTCAGTTTCATGGTTGCGATATTCTTCTCATTCATTTCAAACGCTAACACTTTCACACACACTCCGAAAGGTGTCAGTAGTTTGTTAATTGCGTATGCTCCAGTTCACGCCATGGTATTGATTTTCTATCACATAATGGTTTTCCCATAGACTTACTTGTGTGCAAGTGGGTTTTGACCATTTTTCAGCTATTGGGCCGCATGTTGTTATTTGAGCTTTGTTTTGAACGCCGTTTCACCAGGTTTTATAACAAGATATGTCCTTAATAAATATCTTCACAAACGTGATAGGTCCCCCACTTTTGAGATGATTTTGCAGATATAAAAGTGTAAACCTTTTTTTGACCCACTGTAACATCAGTGCAAAAATTAGAAAATAAAGGTATGATTTTGGAGAACCGGTACTCTCTTCATGACGAATTGAACCCAAGGCGATACCATTATTAAGTGGGAAGAACGAGGCCGGAAGCCGAGTTCTTCCACGCAAAAATAAATGGTGTCGCCGGGTTCAATTCGGCGTAGGCCGTACCGTTTTCCCAAAATCATACCTTTATTCTCATTCTTAACAGCTTTATCATGGCCGTCATCTTTAAAAACCCAATTTGCGATGCTTTACGGCTTTAAAGGTGGTTGTTCCGATTTATGTGTAATTGTGGTCTCTATCTTGAGTGAACCTAGCACTTGCACATACACCCCATCAGTACCGTGTGAACCAAACTTGCGGTTTGGATGTAGACGCAATATGCATGTTGCAAAGCCCATTCAATACTTTGCTATTAAAATGGTTAACCACTAAAACGGCGTTTTTTTGTTGATATCTTGGGAATGAAATGTATTCATTCGAGGGCTCAAATTTCAGACGCCAATGATAAAACATACCGGCCTTTCATCTGATATCAAAATCGATACACTTCCGGGTAAAAATCATGGGGTCCCCAAGACGATCGACCATGCCCTTTAAATACAACAAAGAAATGAACTTCCACCACCCAGTGACAACCATCGAACAACCCGTTGAATGCATCGATCATATGCCCAGACGCAACGTTGGTCAGGCGCTTGCAAACGTAGCAAAACGCGTATAACACGAGCGCTTCAACCTAACATCAATACGCAGCGCGTACTACCTTGGTTAATTAATCAATTGAACCCGGGCATCAGCCAATGAATTGCTTACATTTTCAATCTGTTTAAGAATTTCACATTCCTGTTATGGGGTAATCTCTTGTTGCAGCCTTAATTTGAAGATAGTACAAAGTGTACTTTTTAAATAAATCCGTCAGCTAGCAAGAGCATGTAATATTTTCAACATGAACGGATCAATTTAAATTTTACCCTCGTGTATCTTTTCTAAAACCCCCCTCCCCCGGCATCATTTGGGGCACTTAAGAATCGCGTATCATGCTAGCGGTCAGACTGTCTAAATTTATTTAATCACTCAAACCTCTTGTACTCAAATGTGTTACAAATTCACTATAATAGCTGTCCTAGGCTCAAATGGCTACCCAAGTGAAGAGATTGTACACTTTTCATACTACTGATGAATAAAAGCTATAGTGTCAAATCTCTACTTTCACTGAGAGAGGCTATGGATTAGTCTCTGTGTCAGCTTCCTTAATAGACTACATGTGAGTATTTTTGGAAATAGTGTCAATTTATGACCTGTATTAATTTTGTGTTTCATTGGGTATGTCATGTTGAAAACTTCATTGTGGTTTATAACCTCCTCCCCCTTAAAGGGGGATGGCCCAATTTAAGTATATGAAGTTTTCATCTTGATAAAATGGAACTTGGTCAACCCCAAAACCCCACCTGTAAAGTTTTGCGCTGATATTTCAATTCCGTTTTGATGTGATGGGCTAAAAACGGAATTTTGTAAGCCCCATAGAGTAATTGTGTAGATTAATATGGTCGACAAATGGGACATTTTCGTTTAAAACTTCCAAACCAAACATCTTTTTAGACCTAAATTTCACAGGGTAAATGAGGAAATAGTAGCTTTTCTTCATGATACAAAATTTGTACTCACTTCCGGTAACATCTGGGGCCCTGGACAAGGCTATTGGCGATCAGACCATGGCACTCTAACTATCACAAAAATACCTGTATGTGCACAAACTTACAGTTATGGCTTTCCTCAAGGTGGTCCATATTCTTGATTCCAACTGAGAGTAAGGTATGCTCATCTGTCAACTTGTTTTCCATCATATGCAATTTGGGGAATAGCCTCTGGTAACTTCCTCTTTATATCTACCATGGGGTCACTTCTGAATACTTTGATGACTGAACGTGATCCTGTAGAAATGAGTTACAGGAGGAAAAAAAAAACAATTTTTGCAAAAAAACTAAAAAATCAATAAATTTTGTTTTAAATTGATCTTTATTTTAGCACATTTTTGTAGGTTTTTTTTTGCTCACTTGAGTTTTTTTTTTTTATTTTTCAAAAAAAAAATAAAAATTCTGTCCCGAAGTTGCCGAAAAATGGAAAAAAAAATCACGGTCCACTGTGACCGCGAATGTCATCAATCTGCCATCGCGGTTTGTGAATGGGTCCCAAATGTCCATTAGGTGATGACGGTCCACCTGAGGTCACCAACATGTCACCCCACCAACGACCCCGCTTCCTTTCACCATGTTACATCATTTGTAGCCTTACATAACTCACACGGCAAGCAATATATTAAGGGTTACATTTTGACCGGGCAAAGGTCACATGAAGTCCACCAATGTCACATGAGGTCCCAAGGTCACTGCGGTCCCCAACATGTCACCCCCCCCACCCCCCCACCCCCCCCCCTCCTTTCCACCAAGTTACATCATCGTAGGCCCTTACGGAACTCATAAAGGCATGCAATATACGTATGGTTACATTTTGGGGACCACATACACACACACAATCAGACAGATTATTACAACCAGAGTATCCCATGGGCCTTCTGCAATTCTTGCAGATGACACAAAATTGGGTCCAAAATGCAATAAAGAAATCTTGCATCGCACAGCATTTTCTAAAAAAATGCATTTTGAATTTGTGTTTTCACATTTCTTCTGAGACTAACTTGTTTTTCTTTTTTTTTTGGCCTAAAAGCAAAAAAAATGGGGGTCATACAAAAGCATTCAATTAAAAGTGTACACAATTAAATTACTGGTGCTCCTCTTCTGAACACTGAACAAGTAGAATACAACAAATATCTTGGTGCCTAATATATATCATGTACGAAAATGTTAGTTATTTAGAGACACTGGCACATTTGTTTTTTGAAATTGATATTTTTGCTAAGTTTTGTGTCAAGCTTTTATATACTAGTCCTCAACTTAAATTTTCAAAGCCCACTCAAGCACACTTATGGGAAACAGAACAATTTTACAATTAATGACTCCGGCGACATTAATTCAGCAGACACGCGGAATGGTGTTTAACACAGAAAACATGCCACGAGTTGATCTCATGGCATGCCTCCTTGTTGCCCGTTCTGTTGGATGTTGTGGGTTGAAGGTGCATTACTGATTCTAGCCACCTATATAATATCGCTTGAGTAAACCTTATTTACAAAATTTGAGTTGATCCCGATCTTGTGGCATTGTGTTATGAGCAACTGCTTGTTTTCCCACGTTCCCACATCCCATGTGCTGTAATTTCTGTCCGTTTACAGACAGAAAATACAAATTGTGAATTTCTTACAGATGCGAACCAATTTCCACGTAAGAATTGGTACACATGGATGCTAATGTTAACGGTTCAGATGATATAAAATTCGCCACTTTTTTTAGGCAATTCGGGGGACAAGGTTGTGGACCACAAAATTCCCCTTTAAAAATATCAATGAGTACGAGTCTATGATAGCCAGTATAGAAAACATTTGTTTGATTAAAGTTAAGGCAAATGAAAACTTAAAAGTTAGCCTACAATTTACCCGGGTGGTCTTTAGCCTCTTATTAATGGTCCCTCTTCTTTTTTGGTTTATATTATTTTATGTGTAAAATATTCTTATTTTTCCAATGGGGGCCCCCTTTTTAGACTATCCATTTGTGAGCAGTTTCATGTTATTGCACAAGTTTTGTTTTCCTCTAGACTAGCTGTGCAAGCCTCACCTCACCTTTGCATTTTTTTTTTCAAAATTTTGGTCTTTCTGACATTGTTTTTTTCAACTCAGCCCAGCCTGTAGCCTGTAGACGTAACCCTTCAATTTCACTGGAACTACAACCCTACATTAATTTAATCTTGTGGTGGTCAATTTATTTTTTTTCTGAAACACTTTCACATTTCATGCCCATGCCACCATTACTTCAGTATTGGGTTTTGCCTTGACTATATTAATCATGATGCGAGGGTTTCCATCTTATGTAAAAAGTAACATCATGCTGACATGTGTACCATCCCTCCAAGGTCTCCTGAAACCCCAGAGAACGATATCATTGCCCACCATACCAGGAAATGGTAGAATTGCAACACAGGTTGGTGGTTGTTAGATGTGGATAAAGAGACAGGTGAAAAGGTGGTGAGGAAGGTAAGTGCAATGAGAGGAGGAAAGTAATGGAAGCTGAAAGAAGATACAAGAAAGCATTTGAGATGAGATTAGGGGAGTTGTGGGGCTGATGTGTCAGATTTGTTGGGGGTGCTTTAAAGAGGTGTTACAGGGCCTTTGATGAAGTTTGGTGGGAAGAAGAAAGGTTGGAGAGACAGGAGAGATACAAGGTGGTGGAATGCAGAGGTAATGAGCGATTGCGGAAAGAAGGATTCATTTAAGGATATG